>KK121370.1:1303-12447 GCA_000611955.2 Stegodyphus mimosarum | reverse complement strand
GTTGTTTTGCCTGCATTTTCCGATAACTATTCCTTTTTTTTAATGGCAACGTCAATGTTTACTTACCAAGCTACATGTTTTTACTGTTTCATAACTTGCTTATTGTTTATCTTATCATTCAAGCTTTAAAATCACTATTATTACTATTATCGCTGAAAGAAAAAGTTATACAGCTACATTTAAGCTTTTGGTAGTAAAAAAACTGATAGAAATTGGAAATCGCACTGTGTCTAAATTTCAAGTTGACAAGCAATGTATTCGGCAGTGGAAGTTGGAACAAGAAGAATTAGAGAAAATGTCTAAGAATAAAAGATCTCATCGAACTGGTGTCATAGGTTGGCTTATTTTGGAAGACTATTTAGAAAAATGGCTAACAGAGCAGAGACAAAGTGGATTATCAACGTCAACAGTTAGAATTGGGCTTCAAGCAAAAGTAATTGCTGAACAAATGGGCATTAAAAATTTTATTGGAGGACCTAATTCATGTTTCAGGATCATGAAGCAAAAGAAATTATCCGTCAGGACAAAAACAACAGTTACACAAAAACTTCTCATATAATGGCTTAAAAAAGATAGGTTTTTTGGGGTACACATCTAAGAAAATTAAAGAACAAAATTTGAATAGGGGGCAAATAATTAATATGGATGAAGTGCCCATTACTTTTGACTGTTCTCTAAGCAGAACTACAACTATTTCTGTGCGGACAACTGGGAATGAACAGACTTCTTTTACTTGTGTTGTAGGTTGTGCCACAAATGGAGAGAAATTACCCCCTTTGATAATTTTCAAAAGTATAGCAGTTAGGAAAGCAAACTTCCCTAAAGAAGTTATTATTTGCCCCAACAAAACAGGTTGGATGTGTGAAAAAGTAATGTTGTTTTGACCGAGAGAAATTTGTCGAAAAAGGAAAGGTGCTTTTTTTCAACCCTGAAGACTCATCATTCTGGATTAATTGCAATCCCATTTAGTCAGTGCGGTAAAATCCTAAGCAAAAAAACTTAGCACCGATGTCTCAGTGATATCAGATGGGCTTACAAAAATTTTACAGCCACCAGATCTCACCATCAATAGAATTTTCAAGCACAAATTATGAAAACAGTGGGAGGAATGAATGCTAAGCAGACTGCATTCCTTCCTAAATGAATGAGAAAAGCTTTGTATGAGGAGGCTGACTTATGGGTCGATAAAGTACGGCAATCAATCCGAGCTGATACAGTCATATGAGTTTTCATTAATCAGAAATTGCCAAAAAAAATATGAAAGTCAAGATAGTGACATTGAAAGAAGTGACTTAGAACAGAATAATGAAATTCACCTTGATGGACATGCGTTAAATTTATATAATTCTGACACTGATTACTCAGATTTTGAAGGTTTTGTATAAAATAATGTAGTTTAATTATAAAATTCTGTTCGATTATCTAATTTATATATTCTTTTTCATAATACGGTAATTTATGGTGATAAATGAAGTTTACCAAAACTGTAAAAATAATATCTGTTAGAAATAAATCAGAGTTCATTTTTAACAAGTACAAGGTAAGATGCTTGTTCCTTATTTATTTATATATCACTAATTATATCTATGTTGCAAATGTTATAAAATGTTATTGATGATGATTACATCAATATGGCAGGGAATTACTGAATAAATGAATATTAAGTGCCATGTTTTGGAATGCTTTGCTGTGGCATATATGGTGGTACGGTTTATCCGATGAACTTTCTTTCTTTCTTTCTTTTTTTTTTTTTTTTTGTCAATTATTATGTATCATGTGTGCACATATTTTTTTTTTTTTTTTTTTTTTTTTTTTTTTGTCAATTATTATGTATCATGTGTGCACATATATGCTAGGGTGGCTTATCTGCTTGAAAATTACGGTACCTACATTTAACATGTAGGTTTTAATGCTTATAACATTTTACGAGGTTTAGAAATATGTGAAGTTGTATATAGTTCACAAATATGTTGAAAAGAATGAAAGTAAATTATGTTTGGAAATAAAATCTTCTATAACACAGATTGTATTGAATTTATTATACACATCACATATATTGACATTAAGAAAAACTATAGCTCAGAAGATCACTACATTATTTTAAAACTCATTCTACAGAAAATTAAAATTTCAAACACGACATTTCAAGTATAATTCAAGATTTTTATGTATAGTTCAAATCTAATTTAATCACTATGTTCACTGGTCTGACCGAAAACGTCTCACATCAAGAGTATCAATCCTACATCAGAGACTTTTCTTTAAGTTATATTTTTGTAGCATATGGGTTTAAAACATAAAATAGTTGAATAACTGGCAAATAAAAATGTTTCAGAATTTTATATTACATATCATGCAAAAAGTTTATTTTAGATAATTTTTCCATTTAACATACTTAGAAATATGAAACACCTAATGAATTTAATAAAATTTATCTTCTGAAATTCAGATTCTTAATTATTAAAATATAAAACATATACAATTAATGACTTTTTAATGACATTAAAATAAAACATAACTTTTAAAATCAAAGAGAATCATCCTTAATAAAGCAGATATTTCTAAATGTGTTTACATTAATATAAACTAATAAAATTTTATGAAATTGGTTTATGAATTGGTACTTTGATGATGACATCATAAAAATATTAAATTACATAATATGAAAGTCATTTTACTTTCTAAAAAGTACTTAAAATTAGGTACTTTGTAAATTTATGAAATCAAAATTTCATACTGAACTTAGTAATTAAAACCTAAACTGTAAAAATACCTATTTAATCATCCAACTTCCTTTTTGGTTTCTTAGGGTTCCGAGATCTGCTCTTGGCTTTGCATAATGGACAGATGGGTGCATTTCGATGAATTTGTTGATGACATGACAAACATGACTGAAAATAAAAATTTCGATTCAAAACTTTACATTTACCACATTAAAAAAATCTGATGTAGCCAGCACATGACCACCTACCAATTCCATGATTTAAATAATGGTGTGTTCTAAGTATAAGTATCAAGTGATATACTTAATCCCTGTTGCTTTTTAAAACATGGAATTGGTTGATCATTTGCGAATAAAAGCTAGCATGTTTACAAAATTTATTGCTCAATGTAAATTATAACACTACATATTTTTTATAATTATGTTCTTCCATACAATGTAAAATGATAACCAAATGTGCAGATGTGACAGATATACACATATGCTCTCAAAAAACATCACATGAATCATAACAGATCCTCTAGTCACATAGTCATTCCCAACACGGTGTTTCATGTTGTTTCCCCATATATTTTTCCCCCAGATTTTTCTCAGTTTGTAAAGATTTTAAGTTTTACTAATGTTTATTTTATTTTAAACCTTTACTATCTAATCTTATTTTCCATTTCTGGCCAGAATAAGCGTGAATAGATTTAGTGTATGCAAATGATGTTGCAAACTTCAGAAGTATTTAAGACATAGTTTTTAACCAAGAAAGTAGTGAAAGAGAGACTTTCTCGTGGCCTTTACCATGCATATGATTTTTGTTGTCTGCCTTTAAGGCTAGAACTTAGTTTTTGCTGATATTTGAAGTATTGTAGTCTTTGCATTCAACTCACTAGATATGTAGTATTAAAGCGCCGATCTTCGATTTACTCTTCTCTGTAAAGCATCTTACTTATTATTAAGTTAGTTTATTTCTCCTTTTCTACGTTTTAGACCAAAAGTATTGGTCTTTGTATACCGAAGTGCGGGAACGCCTGCACGCTTTGAGAAATAAAGGGTAAAGTTAATCATTCTTATTTGTGTTATCTGTTCCACGCACACACAAACATAGCTTTGAGTAAGCTCCCTGTTCTTACTCAGGACTCCAGTTATGTTTGCTAAATCAACTAGAAGAAACAGCAGTCCTGACAAGTGTTCACAATAAGATGATAACTTTTTATTTTTTTTTTCAGCTTTACTTATTAAATATCCCTTTCTTCATACTTATGACACAATAAATTTACATCACAAAATCTTTCAAAGCAGCATATTTTTAGAATTCCCAACAAAGTGTTGCTATGGACTTTTTATATTTGCTATATTATTTCTTTAATCCTCCGAGCAGTAATGACTGGTCCTGAAATTCCATAAGTTTAATGAAATGTCATAAATAAATGATATTTTCTTCGTTATAATTCCAGAATGACCCTCTCACCTTGTAGCTTAACCTTTTCTTCCAATGTACACTGCGGGAAAAAAATGAGACAGTTCTATATCTCCCGTTCTATTGGGCCGACTGACGAAATTCAAATTGCGTTTTTCATGTCTCGAAAGCACGACTATATACTAGATTTATATATAGCATTGTTCAAACATAGGTATTTTGACACAAAATGAGTCTTTTTCTGAAATAACATGCCGATTTTTTTTCCATATTTCGATTCTACGACTCAAATTATGCCCAAATATTAAATTTTGTAAAATTTGGTGTGAAATTTAAGGAGAAATTCAAAAATTTAACTTTGCGAATTTTTTTCAGTTGTGACAAGAATAATTTGGCGAACTTCTTAATACATGGCAACCTATTTTCCTATCCCTTCCATTGTGCAGGAGTGGGGAACAGTCATATCATTCCTATCTCTTTACATTGTGCATGAGCAAAAAAAAAGTCCCATCATTCCCACTTTCAAATAATTTTAGCAAAGTGCATAAACCACATTAGATGTTATTATTCCTTTCAACAAATATGCCAAATTTCAAAACACGCCAACATATAAATTCACGTATATCTTTGAAAATTTTGAATCCGAAACCCTAATTTTTTGCAGGTGTGCTTAAAAATACGTCTACTTTAAGATGATGTTGAATATTTTATAGGTTATAATCCAAACTTTTTTTGAAAAATTTATAAAAATTACTTAAAAATACAAATTTTAAAAATGAATCATAAAAAATGGGTGAATTTTATTTGGAATGAACCTAAATTTCGAACTGTGAAAGAAGGAATCAAGTAAGTGTAATAAAAGAGAGCTATTAATTCAGTTTGTTAATTAATTCAGTTTGGTATGTAGTTATTAAACTACATAACAAACTGAATTAACATTGAGGAACTAAAATTTCAAGAGCTAATTCTTTAAAAGCTACTCGCGTGATTTTTACCAAACTTGGCAGTTTGGCATAATTTGAATCGCAGAATCGAAATATTGAAAAAAATTGCCATGTCATTCCAGAAAAAGTCCAATTTTGTGTCAACATACCTATATCAGAACAATACTATACATAAATCTAATACATAACCTAAGTCTCGCTTTCGAGACATGGAAAACGCAATTTGAATTTCATCAATTGGCCAGTTTAACAGGTAATACAAAACTCTCTTTTTTTTTTTTTTTTTTTTTTTTTTTTTTTTGTACAGTGTACATCCAACCCAAAATCAAACAGATGAAGAGTTGGTCAACATTTTCGTATGTACTGAATTGGAAAGTCAACTTTCTATACAGAATTTTACATCCATAACCCTTGCAGGATTGAAAATAATAAGATGGTGATAACATCTGGCAGTAGCATCCTTTTATTTGAAAAATGATTCATGTGTATGAAGACACAAAGTCGAGGACTAAGGATAATACATTTAATTCCTTCTTAACAAGAGTTCATCTTCATAACGAGTTTATTCTTGTTGCATATGGCATTATTCCAAGACTACATTTAATACATATGAATGTAACATATTATTCCCAATAACATACGAATTTTAAATAAGAAATGTAGAAGTTCTGGATTATTTCATAATATATTTTTTCCGTTTTTCAAAATCTGTTCAGAGCTTCAAATATCAGTTTAGCCCTCTGAGTTGCACCGGTTTTGGGATCTGCTCAAGAAAACTTTTATTAAACCATAGTTAATAGATAATTTTCATTCATTAAGTTGATATTCACATCATTAAAGAAAGTAAAAAAGCAAAATATTTTAAATTACAAAAAAAAAAAAAACTCATGACCGTATAAAAGTGGTTATACCACTCAGGGGGTTAAGACAAAATCTAATCTGTTGTTTCTATTGAGATAAAAGTCTTAAATACTAAAACTGAAAAGTTTTGAATTATACTTAATACAGTTTTTCATTACAAACTGTTACGGGGTTCAAGTAAAGTACAACTTCTAATTTTCCAAATTTCCCCAAAACTGAATGAGCTCTTTATGTGTCCTGGGACTAACTAAGAAAACAACATTCGTTTCACAAAATTCATGTTTATTCATCAACATGATCATCTTCAAGAGCTATACAGTCATTCCAACACTTTTCTAACTTTTCGATACCATGCTTGTAAAATGATTTGTCCTTGTCCGCAAAATAAGCTTCAGTGGCAGCGATGACTTCCTCATTTGAGCCAAATCTTTTCCTCTGGAGCATCTTTTTGATATCAGTAAACAGCCAGTAGTCGCTGGGGGCTAGATCTGGAGAGTATGGTGGATGGGGAAGCCCAACCCGTTCAATGTATTCAGTGTTTGCATTGGCTTGTGGCACGTGGCATTGTCTTGATGAAAAATGATTTTTTTCTTCTTCATGTGCGGTTAAATTTTTTTTTTACGATTTTGTCCTTCAAACGCACCACTAACTCACTGTAATAGGCGTTATTGATAAATTTCCCCTTTTCGAGGTAGTCGATGTAAATTATACCTCGTGCATCCCAAAACGCTGATGCCATGACTTTGCCAGCTAACTGTTGCGTTTTTGATTGCTTCAGACGGCTTTTGCCAGCTGCACGCCACTCAGCTGACTGCCGCTTCGACTCCGTAGTAAAATGGTGGATCCATGTTTTGTCCATTGTTACACGCCGATGCAAAAAATCCTGTTTATTGCGAGTAAACAGTGAGAAACAGCTCTGTGAATCGTCATTGCTTTTGTTCCATTGTGAGCACATGCAGCACCCATTTGGAAAACACACTTTTTATGCCCAACTTTTCGTGTAAAATGTACACGCACTTCCAGTTGATATGTTTACAATCTCACGAACTTTCCCTTTGCGGTCATTCATCACGATTTTCAACACTTGTTTCACATTTCCCAGAGTGGCTATTTCATTTGGCCTACTCGAGCACGCCACACCATTTGTATCTGTACGACTGTGCTTGAAATCAGCATACCACTGGCAAATGGTTGTTTTCAATGAAACAGAGTCTGGATAACATTTTTCAAGCTATTGCTGAGCTTGCACATTATTTTTGCCCATTAAATAGCAATGATTTATCAACACTCAAAATTCGTTTTTGTCCATTTTGTCTACAAATGCACAAGTAGCTTCATGTTCACCACAGTAGCTGCATTGTTTCTGGTCTCATTGCCATGAAACTCAGACAGTCTCATTTGAAGGTTAGCTCTTTTGAACAAAGAAGTTGAGTTGATATTACAAATGCCATCTGTGAGCTAGTCCCGGGACTTATTGAACGATGTGTTAGGTTGGCAAGATGTAAAAATATTAGATAGCTTGCATTTAAACATTTTCTCTTGATTTATCGCTAATAAAATGACCAGTAGAGATTTTGTTAAATTTTTATATCAATTCAAATAATTCCTCTAGTTTATCATTTCTGCTTTTTTGGGGGGGAGTAGGGTTAATGATTTTTCATTTAAATAATCCAGCTAATAAATCTTCTAATTAATTTTATTTCTACCATACCTTCCCTTCCTGACAATCTCACTAGGCAACACTTAGAATTTTCCTTGCAAATCTTTTTTCTCCCCTTTTTGCCTTTTTCCAACCCAAAAAACTATATTCTTCATAGCAACAATCTTCATCAAAAAAATAAGCAGTTTTTTTTTTCAATGAAAGGTTTTATTCAGCATAATAAATAAAAGTCTACACTGGACTTATGATAAAAAAGTTTTAACCCTGTTTTCTTTTTAGGTAGCTGAAAATTGAATAATGCAAGAGCACTATGGGAAAAAGAAAGCACAGAAAGAAGCAAATTTGAGAAAGCTCTCAATTAAAGTAACAAATATTCTCTACAATAAAATAAATACCTACAGTAAAATAAATACCTATAGATATGCATCCTACAGAAAAAGAAATCCTATAGAGTTATCCTATTTAAGTGTGGCTAATCTGTAGTATGGTTCTAGATCCAGAAAATACCACTGCCGATAGTAAAGAAAGTAACAAAGAGGTTATTGAAAATGAAAAAAATTCTATTGACAAGTTAGTCAGAATTCTTGACACAGTAATTACAGGACTTGAAAAATGGAATTTTGTAACTGAACAAGAAATTATGTCTGTCTACAGAATTAAAGAGAAAATGTTAGCACACAAAAAAAGCAAGTTAAATACCTTACATTGAAAATAATAAAGTAAACAATTAAATATAAGCTTTTTTTTATTGTAAATTTTGATACCTTTTAAATAACAAATGCTTCATTATTTCATAATGATATCATATTTTTAATTTTATAATTTCTGCATGCCATCTTACTAAATTTAAACTGACGAACTACTGTCCGGAAAAATCTCAAATCCAGAATCGCCGAAATTCAGAGGAAATAAAATCAGAGGGAAGAAGCAATGTCAAATGATATAAATAACATTAATATAATTAATCTCGGATTTTGTACCATATTTTAAAACAGAAATGAAATTTAAGGCAAAATAGTCTTCTCTAATTTATTTTCAAATTATCACACCTCAAAAATATAAGAATTAAATACTTGTTCATTATTCTATTTTCACCTTAATTCATATGAAGGTTTAATGAAATATTCTTGAAAAATAGTGCTATATAACAAGTTCTTCTGAAATTGAGTCAAAAATCATTCTCCTATTATAATAAGTATGAGAACAATAGAAACTAATTATTGAATTAGCAGTGAATGGCATTATGAAAGCTCTACAATGTATCCATGACTGAAATAAACATGCACTTTAATTGCCAGAATGAATAATTTATGTTAAAAATTGGATTAAATACATTTAACTAAGGTATACAGTATATTTATAAAGTAGGGTAAAAAATATTTGACAAATATTAAAGGCAGGTAACAAAATCAAAATAAGCAGATTTTTATAATGAAATTTCTGCATCTAGAAATCACATGTGGAGATAGTACTGGGCACTACTCAAAGGTACGTAAAATTCCACTTGTATAAATCCTCATTTCCACTGCACATTTTGAGTAATATGTATTGTAACACGAATGCAGCTCACCAAACTGCAGTTTACCTCTGAGGATGAAAATGAAACAGCTTCTCAAAGGAGGTATTTCAAAATTGTTCTGTGTATTTCCTTTGAGTAGTTGTTCGATGTTAGGCAGAACTCCATGCATAAAATGCATGTCAGCGAGTTCTACATTTATATTGAATATTTTGTCACTTGAAATTCAGATGAGGAACGATGATTCATACCAGCACTTTTACTTACTGTTCAATGATTATCTCAACACACCATTTTTACACAAACATACCATTACAAAAATCTTCTTATCTGATTCACTCTATCTGCATTTACATTTTTGCCAGATATTCAGGGTTGCCACTCAAACAGGGGAATGAAATTCCCTGACTTTTCCAGATTTTCCAGGTGTGTTTTAAGAAAATTCCAGTCTATCTGCATAATGCACTTTGTCTGTGCTAAGAGGTAAATTAATTATGGTGTCCCTTGAAAACACAAAAATTTACCAATTAGATATCACTTATATACATATATATATATATGATATATAATCCCCAAAGCATTACTATTATAACTATAATAGGATTTGTTTTCTCCTCTGAAGATTGAGATTAGAATCTACCCAATGTGGATTAAAAAATGTCTTTTTTTTCCCCAGACATTTTGCAGCTAAACGAAAGAAAGAAGTCTATTTAATGATATTTTCTAATAAATTCAGGTATTTTATATTTATTTAGCAGCATACATAAGCAAAAAATATTTGCATTAAATTCCGTGATGTAACATCATAATATTGCTAGAATTAGTTTCAGGATTGTACCAGAGAAAATTTTCTAAATTTGAAAGTATCATTTACTAATAATAAATAAATTCAGAAGGAAGAAGCAATCTTAAATGATATGAATAACATAAATATAATTAAAAACTGAATTACAATAATCAATGATATTTTGGTGAATACAATTATATTACATGGTTAGTCTAGATGGCCAATTACTATTTTTTCATTTTACTGCAAAATGACAAATAAGGCATTTATTAAAAAGATTTTGCTGTAAAATCCTAGTATATACTACGGCCTTGGCACAATTTTGAAAACTGCCACCAACACCAAAATGACCAGTTTACTGCTCATCATCATGTTGCCAAATCCCGTACACAGAGGCTAGAATAGAATACATGACGGCTATTCTAACCTCCACAGTACCGTATACTAAGATTAAACCAATTTTGTTTTATACAAGAATACATATTTTCTTTAGTTCAACATGCACTGCACATGCACATGAGAGTCTCTCGATTCTCAAGGTTACTGGAAACCAAAGTTACTGGAAACTTGCTTTGCCTTTCTAAAAGACAATCTGATTGGAGCTGGGAAAATTGGCTCAATGCCAGCTGCATTAATGACACTCACGCGTGCCAAGAAAATGATCGCTTCCATCCGCGCAAAATTCGCTTTTTTGGCGGTATCGCTGTATGAAATTCCTTGACTTTTGCCTGAATTTTTTGAATTCCCTCAATTTTCGAATTCCGTGACTTTTTCGGGTTTTTCTAGATAGCGTGGCAACTCTGTTTTTTAATCATTCTATATAAAAAAGGGATGCATTCAAATATACTCTTTCATGTTTATTATGCAATATATAGCCAAAAATATTGCATTAAATTTATAATAAATAATTGTGATTACTAATATCATACCTTCATTGGTGGAGGCTGCTGCCGAAAAGCAGCCGGTTGTGGTCGATCTTGCAGAGGTTTACTACGACCAGCTTGAAGTTGCTGACTTGAAGCACTAGCAGACAAAGATGATGGTAAAGCTTGTTCTGGAATTTCAGTCTGCCATTCAGTTTTCTGTTTTTCAAAAAATCTAAAAAATAACAGGACTTTGAATAATCTAATTTGTGAAAGCATTTTCTCATTTTCAAATACTTAACATGCATTTAATTCATTTATATATTAATAAATTAAATATTAAAAAATATAACATTATAATATTAATTAATTATAAATGTTAC
>KK121369.1:266861-282171 GCA_000611955.2 Stegodyphus mimosarum | reverse complement strand
TAAGGTTTCACAGTTTATGCTCACGAAAAAGGTCAAGAGATTGAAGGAGAAACCTTACAAGGTGAAGTTGTCAGACTGCAAATCAGAGAGTGTGTCTGCTTCTCAAGGTCACGTAACTAAGTTTCGCTAGCTCGATAAAGTTGTAGCCATAGGGTTTGCAATATACACTGGTGTGCAAAAATTAAAGACGAGACGGTTTTTTCAATATAACTTTGTACAAAAGCTTTCCAAATCAACACATTTAATACCGTAAGATCCCCAATACGTAAGGACATGAGTAATGTAAGCAACACTTACTAAAAGAGAAATCAGAGGGATAAAAAGAAGCTTTATGGAAAAAGTAGCATGGAGCGCAATGCGACTGAAGGCCGAAACATCCCTGTGATGGGTGTCCAGCAAGAAACATCCGGTCTTTAATAGGGGATATGATCTCCCCTGACTGCTAGGCAGGTTTCACATCATTTGTGCATGCGTGCATTTGTGTGTGGTTGTTAATGAGTTGTTGAGACACTGCTGCTCATTCCTCTTCTAGCACCAATCGCAGTTCCGGAATCGTTACTGGCGATAAGTTACGTGCTGCCACGGGTCTCCCTAGTAAGTTCCGTACATGCTTGACGGGATTTAGATCCAGAGACCTTGCCGACCAATCCATGTGTTCTTCACTCTCCAACAGCTCTTCGACAGTAACTGTGCGATGAGGTGGAGCGTTGTCGTCCATGAAGAGGAACTGAGGACCCATAGCCCTTGTGAAAAGACGCATGTAAGGAAGAAGAACCTCGTTACAATAGCAGTCCCAGGTGACGAACCTCCTTGGGAGATATGAAGGTCGGTCCGGCTACCAAGCATTATGTCTGCTCGAACGAGAACTCCGCGACCTCCAAAACAGTCCCTTTTGATGATGTTGAAGGGGTTATTGCGTGTTCCCCGCTCTGTCCAGATGTGTATGTGTCTAGAATCGCAACTCAGACTAAATCTGCTCTCATCTGTAAAGAGTACTCGTCCCCATTCATTGTCTCTCCAATTCCGGTGTTCCCGGCACCACAGAGAACGCCTTCTCCGATGGGCAGGCGTTAGAGGTACACACCGTACAGGGCGTCGTGCAAACAGACCACCACCGTGCAGTCTTCTGGCCACGGTAAAACGCGATATCGGTCGTCCAGTCGCCTGTGTCGTGTGTCTAGCGATTTCTCCCGCTGTCTGCCGCCTGTTTCTTCTGGCCTGTAAGGCAATATACCGGTCATCTGCGGGTGTGGTTCCTCGTGGACGACCACTACTAAAACCCCGGATAGCTGTTCCTGTAGTTTGAAATTGTCTCCAAAGACGTGAAACGATGCTGTGAGCAATTCCGAACTCTGCAGCCACACTTGTCACACTGCGGCCTTCCTCCAACTTCCCAATGATTCGACCTCGGGTAAAAGCATCCAGATGTCGTCTAACAGATTGATTATTCGCCATTTCTCGCTGAGGCAGCAACTTGGTGTGATTTTAACTGCTATACGGCGTGCAATCTCTTTGCCAGAAATACTGATCTTACACCGACAACATGCTTTATACTACTCAGACACTCCCCCATTGCGTCTACCTGAATATCTGCGTATGTGCTACCGTACATCACCTTACTTAATTTCCTGACTGGTCTTTCTGTCCGCTCTGCCTCTTTGTTCAGCTGATAGGCTAATTTTTCGACTTCGTCCTTAATTTTTGCACATCAATGTAATTGCCAATATTTACATTGCTACGCCGGTGAGAAGTTTTGAGCCAATTTCGCGTTAAATCAATTGTGTAGCGACTGGGTGTAGAAGAATCTTTATTTTATACTACATTAGATAAACAGAAGGTGTGCTTACAGTTCGCCAGCATTGAGGGCGAGAACTGAAGGTCGAAATTCAAATGTAAAGCTAAATACAAATAACTAATAGTCAAAGAATACGCAGAATAATTTAAAGCAAAGTTGGCTCGGACTTCAACTGCGTGAATTTAACCATTGGCAAGTATAATGCAAGGCTAAAGACTGGAACTCTTATCTTAGAACACAAGTCTAGTAACGTGGTCTTCAAGAGGCAGAAGACGCTCTACCTTAACAATCTCAAAACTTCTCTATAAATACACGCGAACTCATTTGCATTATGGCGGGAAAACAGGAAGAGAGAAGTTACAGTGCTGATTCCAAATATAAAATAGCTGGTTATTCAAATTAACGAAACCTCACAGATGTAAGATGAAAAGCCCACTTTGTTCTCCAGCGATGCAGCGGTATATAGCTTGAAATGGTTTAATTTAGCGTAATTTATGATTTTGCTATAATCAGTTCGTTTACAACATCGATGGAGGCTTTACTAACGTTTAATGAAACAATTGTTAGTTTTTTTTTATCCGTCAGGTTTGAAGAAATGCGTTCAATTTGACCATTTTTAATTTCTTTTCCTAATGCAGTCAAATTTATGCAAAATAAACAGATAATAGAGAAAAAGAAGATACTGTAGCATTTTGTAAATTTGAAACTCATTTTGAATGTTGAATTTAAATTTTTTTTACTTTAAATACATGAGGCAGCCCTTTATGGATACGATCCATAGAAAGTGTTCATTTTCTAAAATATTAAGTACATCATAAAAGTTTGTTTTAACTCATAGTTCTCTATAACTAATTTTTTGTTCTATTATCGTAAAAATATGTTTATATTATGAATTTAGTTTTCTGAAATTGAGATACTTTTTTTTACTGGCATTAAAATAATTGAATTGTAAAAAATAAAATTTTTTCATGCTTTTGAAGCTGAAAGGATTAACTGCAGAAAAGATTTTTTTTATTAGCAACCTACGAACCAAAAACGATGAGACGTAGTCGATCTAGACTTTTTATTTAAAAATAATGCGCAATAAGAGGCAAAAAAAATCCTTTAGAGCTTAAATTCTGGCTAAAAATGGTTTGAGAAATATTGACTTCTTACGCAATTGTTGCTCTTTTTTCTCCAACTGATCCCTTCTCCCTACCCTATCGCATTTGGCTTCATTGCTGCAAATTTCTGTTAGCACTCCCAATGGAATTTTCCTCCCTTTCTCATATCTTTCATATAGATTTATTGTCCGTTTTCTTTTCTCTTGATCCAGAAGGATATCATAAAACCTTTACAAAAGTTTACCAGATTTTTTTGCCTCGTGCTGTTTGCAGATGCCACGTAGCTTTAAAAAAATACAGTAGACTCATAAACAACATGTATTTTAAATTCGCAGCTCCCTTTGCCATGCGGGCATTTCTCAAGAAATGCATGAAAAATATTTTCCAGATCTACGACGGGTGGAAAAATTAATTTAACAATAGCACAGCCCACTTATAACGAAAAAATTAAGAAAAAATATTAAATGCCATCATTAATACAAAAACATTTATGCAGACACTAGAGATTTTTATTACTTACTCTGATAAAAAATCCGATGTGGACGCCACATGATTTCCTTGTACGGCCTACTAAATTATCCATATTTTTTTGCTACCTTTCATTTAAAAGTATTTCCTCGAATTATTCTAACTTAATTAACCGGTCCCTAAAGGCAAACTGAAAATGACATTAAAAATTGCAAATTTTGAAATTAAATATCCTGGTCAATTTTTGTCATACGGGAGTCAAAATTCTTCTAATTTAATTTTTTCATAACGAGTATATAACTTTCATAAACATAAATATAGGAACCGGGAGACAGCATTAAAAATAGATTTCCTTATTTGTCTAATATAATATTTTTAAAAAACATTTGATATTGTCAAAACATGAATATTTTTGCCATTTAAGACTCTCATATAACTGGAAGTCTATGACTACAACCAACGATTGCCATATTAAAGGCCGGGTAAAGACCTTTCAGGCAAGTAATGGGATGGGTATATATATTTACACATATATATGCTTGGTAATGTCTATTGCAGTAAAAAAAAAGAAAGTACACAACCAGACATTATAACAGTCAAAATTTCAATGAGCTACAGCTAATAGTTTTTGATCTATGCGAGATACATACGTCACGAAAAAATCTCTTCTGAATCCATTTGAAATCCATTTATAATCAGTTTTGGAAAAAAGGGTTCTTTATTCTGTCCGTACGTCGATATATCACGCAAAAAAATTGGCAATCAAAATGGATGTTTACGTTTAAATATGATACCCGAAATTTATTGCGATTGCGATATATCCTTTACAGCTTACAAGGAAGAAAAACATTTAAATATTAATTGCAAAATCTTTTTTATTTTTTATCCGTAGTGTTTTATCCGTATGTCAGTAACGTAATGATAGCGCTGACCATTCACGTGAAGTTTGATTTTTGGCAATAAATAAAAGCCATTCGACAGCAAATCGGTTGTACTGGAGAGTGATTAAGAATTGGCACATGTTATCTCGCTAGAATTGCACAAAAATTCTAAACGTATGAGCGGGCGAACGCATTGCCGTGCAGCAAGAAGAAATCTCTTTTCTTCCATCTTTCCGGATGAGCCCGCTGAATGCTCTTGTACAACCGATCCATAACATCGGAAAATTGTATTTCCTGCTTTGTCCAAGTTATGATTATATACCGGGAAGAAAATCTGCCCTGGAACTTTTCGGGCAGACGGTGTATAACAGAAACACAATCTCTGGAGCTCGCAGGAAATGCCAAACAATCGTTCAAGTCACATTAAAATACGAAATACGAAATAGCACGCTCCTGAGCATGCCTTAGCTGAGCCCTACGTATTCGAGAAACAAATGCGGCTTGACGAAGCTAATTCCGATGATTCAGGTAGTAAGGAAGGCGTATCGGAATAACGTTCAGCAAAAATTGCCAAGAGCTTTCTCTCAATCTCAAGAACACAGCGATTATATACTTTAATTAATTTGCATTCAAGTGGGAGTGGACGAAAGTAGAAGTTAAAGCCAAAATAAAAACAGGCAAAAAAATTTTTAAATTTATTACCCATCATATTTCTCGTCAAAAATGGACTGATAGCTGTTTGGAAGAAGTCAAAGGTTATACGCGGACTTCAAACAGTTCACAAATGAAGCTTAAGCACTTCCTTTGCTGAACGGTTAGATGTAATTTCACGTCTAGTGAATTTAAGATAACTAAGAGACACGCGAAGTTATTCCTTACTCTCAGAGTTAGATCTGATATTATATTCATTCTTACTGCTTGAAAGTTTAATTATCCAAATATTATGTTGCAGGCAGTGTAGCAAACCCAGGCGGTGGAAAGTTGTCTCGCATGATTTATATTTCTAAGAGGCCTTACAGGGCTTAAATTTTAGGATCTGGGAAAACGCTTCTGCGCCTGATAGGTATTTTAGTGCTGCCTCATTTAGTGATATTTCGCAGCCGGAGAAACGAAGCAGAATTATATCCCAGTTTTAGTATAAATAAGTGAATAAAACAGACGTAATGTTTCATGTGGATTAGAAAATAACTTGATTATTGCATTGTGGGCTTGGAGCTTAACAGTTTTGTATATGATGTTTTATTTCTATATATTACTTTCATTAAAGTTTAGAAACCGATGAAGAATCTTTGAAATGGTCCACAGGGAAGCCGGTATTCATTTTTATAGTCCTCGTGTTTTCCTATCAGTTATTTAATTTTCTAGAGAATTCCTTAAATATGTTCCTTATTAGAAGAATAGAAACAAATATATCATCCCGCATTTGATTTTGCTGAAGCAAGTCTTTTACTCTTCTGCTGCTTTTAAATGTCTTGCAGCTTCTCTTAAAACTTGCTTGCCGGAAAGTGAGGTTAAAATAAAAATGAAATAATTAAATAAAAATGAAGTTTCGATACTTTCGAATTATTTATATGTAGTTACTGTGTAGAACTGTGAAATATTAACTTAAAGCCATTCAGACCCTAACAGACTGCTGAGCGAGTTATTGTTTCATCTGATGATGTATGACAAAGTGGTGTGAAGATTTTAAATAAAACATTTTTTTTAAAATTTAAGCTTAAATTGAACAAAAAGCCCAGTTCTTTCTTTCAATCAAGCCCCTGCCATTTGCGGGTATTAAAACAATATAAAATTAAATTTACAATTTAAAATGTGTTTGTATCCTGAGACTATACAATACGGAGTAACTAAGCTGGTTCAAACTTTAATGGTGCTATTTAACATCGGTTAGCTAACTAACTGGCAGATTTGGGCGATAGAGAATATCTTGTTAAAAGCGTAGCTACTAAAAGCTCTATCTATAAAACATTCAAAACACTCGCCTTAAAACTTTCTTAACTCATTTGCATCATGGTGAGAGCTAACGAAGAGGAGAAGTAATGGTACAGTTCCAAATTATAAGATTTGGTTAATTACCTAAAATACCTTATAAATGAACAAGTTAAAAGAAGCAGTGATACGAAGAAGACAAAAAAAAGTACTGTAGGTCAATGGGTTTTGTTCATATAGTAAAAAATATTTTGATTAATTCTTAAGTTGTCCTATTACACATTAAACTAAAGGACTGGATCTAACAATTTATCACTTTATTAGTGAGTTTAAGTGAGGTAGATATTTCACTTTCATTGAATAGTAGTTCTTTTGCAAAACTTAACTTCAAATTCTGTGGTTTATCTAAACATTATAAAGGTTCAAAATGTTTGATGTAAGCAAAGGTTAGCCATTAGCGTTATAGAAACACATTTCTAGTAGTTAATGCTTGCAGTGTGATTATATACTAAACTACACTGACTACCAATAAGTATTTGGACACCTGTGATAGAAAAGGAAAACTAACTTTATTCAAAATCAATAGTTGGTAGAGCCTCCACGAGAGGTAATTACAGCGTGGACCCCCCGGGGCATACTTTCCACAAGTCTTTGTATGACAGCTAGTGGTATTTTCTTCCACTCGGCTTGGAGAAGACATAAAAATTCCTTCACCGATTTTGCACGGGTAGTGCACCCCTGAATTCGGCGATGCAACTCGTCCCAGAGGTTCTCGATAAGGTTCAGGTCTGGACTCTGGGCAGGCCAGTCCATTCGATGAACTCCATTGGCACCATACCAAGCCTTGGTTAACGTCGAAACATGACAACTGGCATTGTCGTCCTGAAAGTAACAGGGGCACAGCCCGTAAAACTGCCACAACGTAGGAAGCACATTGTCATCCAAAATAGTGCAGTAGGCATCAGAGTTGAGCTTACCATGAATGAGGACCAAGGGTCCCAGCTCATACCAGGAGAAACACCCCCAGACCATAATTCCACCTCCGCCGAACTTGACTGTTGGCACTTTGCATTCTGGCAGGAGACGTTCTCCAGGTAGACGCCAGACCCAGACCCTGCCATCCGAACAGTAAAGGGTGAACCTTGATTCGTCACTCCAAAGAACTCGTTTCCACTGATCTATGGTCCAATTTCGATGTGCTTTGCACCACATTAACCGAGCAGCGCGGTTGGACTTTGTGATCAAAGGCTTATGGGCAGCAACACGACCATGAAAACCAAGCAGATGTGCTTCCTTACGGATGGTATTCATTGAAACAATACTCCCGGATGCCTGTTGAAACTCCTCGTGGATGAGGGCCATCGGTTGGGTGCATTTCTTCCGAATTTCTCTGGACAGCACTCGTCAGTTTCTATCTCCCAGTTTCGTTGGCCTGCCGACTCGGGGCACATTCCGACAATCACCGCTCACATTCCACTTCTTAATCACATAGGCCACTGTCAATTTTGGGTACTTTAGATCGCTAGATATGTCCCTTAAGGATCGGCCACATTTGTGATGCCCGATATTCATACCTTTCTCGAAATCAGAGAGCTCCGAACTGCGAGGCACCTTGCATGCGACTAAAGCGGATGCTGTTTCCTACACGATATATGCCGACGGAGTCCGTGACATATCTCAGTACCACAGATATCGTCATTTGCATAGGTATCCAAATACTTATTGGTAGTCAGTGTAGCTATAAACGTTTCACAAGAAAAAGCGGAAAATAAGAACCCAAAAGTAGAAATTTAGATTAGTACATATTGAAATTAAAAATATAACTGATAATATTCAGTAACATTTAATGTTACGTAAGGTAACGCAAAAGTTTAGGAACTGCTTCTGTGTATGGAAAAAAATGTACAACAGTGTCTTTTAAGTTTGACGGGAAAAATAATCAAAACCTTCATTCACACGGAATTTTCCCTTTCTAATGCATTAACACTTGCTGAAATGCGGTTTCGCTTTAAAATAATGAAGGGAAGAAATACTTAGCTAGAAAAGTGAAGAAGAAAAAAAAGTGGTTACTTATTTTACGAAAAGGATCCGAGTAACAGAATACCCGCATGGAAAATCTTGCTCTTAAACGTTATATAAGGTAAATAAACAATAGGTTTTTACTAGCGTGCCATTGATTGCTTACAGAGGTTCAAGTAACCTTAAAAAGCAAGAACGTAATTGTAGTACAATACTGTAAAGCTTTATTAAATTATATACGTTTTACTTCAGAGGCACTGTCCCGCTTAAGCCGATATGCAAAATAATACTTAACTGACTCAATCTTGAAATCTGAGCGTCTCACACACGAATCTGAAATTGAAAATATTAATATGTAATTTGGATTAAAAGTAGTATGCATTTCTATTTAGGTAGTAAAAGTTTCAGAAGGAATGAGATTCATATTTGCATCTGCCTCTACACATGCCCAACTAACGTTAAATAAAAGATAAATGCATACAAAGATTCTGAAAAGTAATGAATAATTAATTGCTATGTAAAAGCTTTGTCTGTTTCTACATATTAGCTCTTACTTAATATTGGTAATAATTATATATTTGCGTAGCTGAATAGATTCAGGTAGAGAGTTTAAGTCGAACAGTGTATAAGAGGGTATAGATGCAATAGTTACTCTGTAGAGTAATTCCTAAGTACAGCGAAATTCCATGTATAATAACTTCAAATATCCAAAACTCTAATTATCGCGATCGCTTGTTCTTTTCAGGCTAAGTAAAGCGAAGTCATTTTTTCATATATTTTCGTGTTTACAGTTTACCCATTTGTTTAATTAATAACTATAAAAGGATCGTTCATTCCAGGGTATATTTTTAAGAAGGTATTGAACTAACTTATAGAAATCTATATGACACTCAGATAAGTCTGAAGTATTACAAAAATATGTCGCCTATAAACATTAATGGGAAAGTAATTACGTATCTCATATAACAGAGCTTCTTAAACTTTTTATCTTTGTGGAACCCTAGAATTAATTTTCATATCTCAAGGAACCCCCATGCTAACATTACATGTGATTAGCCATTGGTTTAAATTTTAATGGCTTACTCATCATTATGCCTCGAGGAACGCCTGACACTTCCCCTTAAAACATTAGGATTTCGGCAGACTCTTTCAGAAAAAGCTGGTGCAAAAGTCTTCTCCTTGAAACATTGACTAACAATAACAAATTACATTTTTCCTAAAAATCGATCAATCGAATATTCTGACCTTCCCATGCAAGACTTTTTTATTTTACAAATTTGTAGCTTAATCACACTTAACTACTTTCTATTAGATGGTGTGCCTCACATTGTTTACTGTGTGTGAGGTTTATATTTAAGAATAAAAACAGAATTTTTTTCTTGAGTGTAATATTTAATGCTTTTTACTTCCTTGTATGAAGTAAAGGAATAATTGTAATCACGAAAAAATTCGGGTATCATATTTCAACGAAAATATCCATTTTGACCGGTCTCGAATCCATCCATCTGAATGACATTTTTGCGTGACATCTGTACGTACGGACAGAATAAATGCTTCTTTTCCCAAAATGGATTAAAAAATTGATTTAAAATGGATTCAGAAGAGAATTTTTCGTGATGTCTACACGTACGCACATATGTATGTATTTCGCATACTCAAAAAGGAGTTGCCTTAGAGCTTTGAAATATGTATAGGACTGCTATAACATGTAGTTATGCACCTCTCGTTTTGGTGGCAATCGGCAGCACCAAAAGTATATATACACTCTAATATTCGGCTCGGTAAGCTCAGTTTTTTTATTTTTATATGTTGGGTAGAATTAAGAACAATTTAAAAGTTGTTTAAGCGCGACTAAGCGTAACGGTTCACCATTTGTTTGCATTTGAAACTTAGCAGAATAGTGAATTAAGTAAGTTTCTGCACCTTCAGTGTCTTTTTGCCGAGTGGGACCAAAAGTAAACTTTCAGTTTTGTGCACCGAAAAATATACCTCCTTGCCCGTTTGCCGAACTGCTTGTTTTTACGTAGAAACTCCAATTTTATTGTAAATATTTTTTTAACTGTTTTAACTGTATTTGGTGTCTTATGTTTTTCTATATTTTTCAATTTTTTATGAAGATGTTTTTAATTTTTCTGTACTTTTGTCTCGCCGCGAAGTGAGAACTGAATTAATTGAATGAGAAATATATCTGGCATGAAATTAGAGAAAATAATTTTAAATGAAATGCAGCAAAAAATGCGAAAAATTTGATGGGCCATACAGGGAAGTCATGTTGTATTCACATCAGATTTTTCATTTAGTGAACACTGTATCGAGAAGAAAGTGTGTTGTTTTGACAATGGTTATGTAATTTTTAGAAATGAAACACAAATACCTATTAAATAAATTCCTTTGCTTGTACTACATTAAATACGTATATGTAGCCTACACATAGAAAAATATAATAAATATCTAGATTTCTCGAGTACCCAGACAAGAGCACGATACCAATAGTCTGAGTACTTGTAATTGCAGTACTCGGAATTTAAAATCTGATAGATATCGAATGATTTTGTCAGATCTTAACGAAATGGGATATGCAAATAGTAAAAAAATTCGAAATTTTTTTTTACGGTCATATTGTTTCGTATTATGACAAAAATGAGGCAACTTCAATTTCTATTAAGAAATGCAAATTTTTATTTTTAAGCGAGGGTAAGGAATAAATATTACGGTTTTGGTACAAAATTCCGAAAATGCAAGACATTCTAAGAAAGCAGAGCAGACGAAATGCGGATGGCTTTGCATCAAGCTCAGGTAGTTAGTCGCTAATTAAACATAATTTTGCTTGCTGAAAACTAATTGAAATTGATGATCACTAGTTCTCGTTGCCTCAGCAAAATGTCAGTTAAAGAGAAAACAGAAGGAAAACGATTTGCGCAAGCGATATTTTTGATGGATTTATTTGTCAACTAATAATTAATTTCACTTTAATTTGTGAAGAAATGAAAAATTCTTCTTCACGCAATTTCATCACTTTTTTTCTTCTGCCAGTAGAAAATAATTGCATCGGCTATCCAAGCTTTAATAACACTCGACTCAAAACTAGAAAAAAGAGAGAGAGAGATTAATAAACTAAAGGATTAATTTTTCACAGCTTTAGTAATTTAACTTTTATGACAGATAAACTGCGTAATTATAAGTTTGAATTCAGATCGAAAAATTGTAGACAGTGGAAAATAATGGGACATTACAGTCTTCCTTTACAGCTCTGGAAAACTTCAAAAGGCTCCAGAACTATAAAAGGAACTGAAATATAAATCTTGTTCCCGCTTTTGCGAACAGAAGAAGCATAAAAAACTAAGATATAAATCTTGTTCCCACTTTTGCGAACAGAAGATCCATACATAACTCTTTTGTTTCTAGGTTTCAGAACTAAAATGACATAGCAGGCTTTTTTCTCAAAATTTTAGGTTAGCACCACGACGGATAACAGAGCTAAAACACGAATGAATCAAAAATACTACGTCACTCAATACTAGTGTTAGATCTTCAAAGTTGAATTATCCGAATCTGATTAATAAATGCGAGTTATCCGAAGATAGTTGCCGTAAGTAGCTTGACCGCGAGGATTAGGAGGATCATGAGTTCGAATGCAGTAGAAGACTCAAGACAATGGTTGCCAAGAGCTGTAGAGAAGTACGAGCCTTCCTTCTTCCTCGATTCATTTGGTAAAAACGTGCTCTACTCAAAATAGGAGGGAGATCGGTCGGTCAGGCGTACCCACTCGTATTACGTATCTGGAAAAAAAATCTGAAAGGTTTCAGATTTTAAATTACGTCCAAAGGGCCATTTTTTAACGTTTTGTGTGTTATATTTATTTATTAAATATCACGTTCTTCGCACTTTAACCATAAAATTCAGTTCAATAGCAATATCGCAAAATAATTTTGATATGAGTATATCTTTTGAATTTCTGATATACAGTTCCGCGAGTTTTAGATGAAAAGTTTTTTTTTCCCGTAGAGTGTTGCCATTACTCGCTTTGAAATCGTTTGAGTTTGTTCACAAAAAATTCGTTAAAGTTTTACAAAATATGAAAAAGATAATAAAACAAATTCCAAATTCAGGCCTCCAGATGCGCATATTCGGGTGGGAACTGGATTAAAAACTGGATGGCTCTAGGTACCGTTGTTTTATCACATTTGGAGAAATATATATACATTTATGCAGATTCTTCATTATTTAATTTCTTTAAATATAATACAATAATATATTTGAAAAGTGATTCAGACTTTTAATGTTTCCAGCGCAAAATCGCAAAACGAAAGCAATAGTCCTTCAGGGTCAAAGCCCCTTTGTACTAAAAAACAGCACTCAGGACGCGTTGCGAAGTTCGAATCATCCGAATCTCATCCAGAAATAAGAAATATTCAATACCGTTTGTCGACTTCGCATCTCAGCTTTAAAAGCAACCTGACAAGACGAGGCATGATTCTTGGGCTATACCAAACGGAATACATTATTAGACGGAATATAAATATTATAGTTATACCTCACGATAATCTTTATAAACCTATTAGAAAAGGTTATACCAGTTCATAAAGTAATAATTGCATATTGAATTACTAATCATACTAGTAAATAATAGGGTCATCTTTACTAACGTTTTATGAGCTACTGTGATTATGTTAAATGCTTTTATTTGCTGCTATATAATAATATTAAATAGTTTGTATTTAATAAATATTATCTGAATATTTTCATAGTCATCATTTTAAAATAGCTGAAAACAAAGAATTATTTACGGGTGAGTTAAAAAATGCATTGTGTCTTATGGTGCTAGCTGTAATTCTATTTATTACAAAGGCCTGCGGAATGCTTGGGGAAAGATCTCCGTGAAATACGCTAAACGCATTTATGTTTCACAGGAGCAATTTTCCCAAGCTGCAATTATTTTTTCTCCCGTCAATTCTAGATGAGCAAAAAAGAAAATTACTGTATAAACAAATTTACCTTACTCATTCAAATTGTACCCCTGAGTATTATAAATTTCCTGCGAAATGAATTAACTATGAAAGGTAAGCGTTTGGAATATACACAAGACCTTGAAGGCCCACAGAGTAGCGAAGAATAACGAAAGTTGATTGATTTTTCAAACCTTTACAGTAAATGACAATAACGCTGAACAATTTTGTGGTAATCCAAAGGTATAAAGGAAATTACAAGCATTTGTTTATCGCAATTTGCTTTAATTATACCATCCCTAGTATTTCGCAATCATAACCCTAAAATTAGAAAAATTAAGTAGAGTTTGCTAAACCGAAGTAGAAACAAAATCACCTAATAAAGGTATAAGGTATGTCTCCCGCTTTCTTATCATGCCTTCGTGGTGTAGTGGCCACCACGCTCGGCGCATAGTCTTCTGTGGTTCGAATCCTGGCGAGGGCATTGCTCATTTTTCATCTCTCCTGCTTTAAAAAAATACCTGATGTCTCTACAAAGGAAATCTAACATATTATAATTTTCTTTAATTTGGTCCAAAGATCATTTGCCCGATAGTTATGGAACTTACGCTGATTTTTTTTTGTTATAGTGCCCTTACTATTTTTTATCAAAATTTTAATTGCCAATTAAATGGAACAATGACTTGAATATATATATATATATATATATAGAAAGAGAGAGAGAGAGAGACGGAGTATATAAAGGAAATTATCTCCTAGGGAATTCGAAGTGAAATTTCGAAAGCAACTGTACACTATTGTGATAATAAAAAACTGGAAATTTAGAAAGCAAATTTGCACTGTTGTGGTAATAATTAATTGGAATTTGTAAATAAATACACTGGAATTGTCAATTAAAATGTAAAAATAAAGGAATAAAACAAGAGAATCATTGCTGATTCCACAGAAGTTTCTAAATTTCACTTTGAATTTCCTAGGAGATAATTTCCTTTATGCTCTCTATCACTTTATTAAATTAAATATTACCTTTGGCAGCAACTGCGCAGGATTTTAAGTTTTAGTCTATTAAATAAATTTTAAAATTCATTAATTTAAAAATTCTTCTTGTTTTTCTTTACTGTATATATATATGAATGTATAAATCTTGAATTAGAAAACACGGGCTTGTCTTTATCTTTAGTCCTTAATGGCAACAAATAAACAAGAAATTTCTGAATAATCAGCAAATAACGTAATTTTGCTTCTTTTCCATTAAAACGAACTCAATAAGTAGAAAATATCAAGTGCGCACTTCTTGACTTTCTAACTGCTTCACTGGTTTGAATTTAAATAGGAAAGTCGAAAAATGGTGGGTATTGTCTTCAGCTAAGAACAGCAGAATTTGTTAAGAAATAAAAAAAGAAGCAAATTAGGCAAGAACTTTCAAAAACGATTTGCTAATATATATTAAGGTATTGATAATAAAGTAACGCCATAATCTTTTCATAGATGTACGCATCCTTTGCTGATTTTCATAAACATATTAGTCCATCAGACTCCAAGTAGATAGAGTGAAAGGGCTTTGATAAGTTATAAACCACATCTGGTTGCTTTTCTGAAACCGGCTGGCATCATAGGTAGGTAACTTTTCTACTCTGAGGTGTAAATATGATCCAGTTTCTCATAAAATTGGAGTATTTATATTTATATAATATTATATACTTTTTATGTACTTTCACTAAGACTTTCTTTCCTAGGAAGACAGCTCTTAGTTCATGCCTTAGTTAATCACCATTTTCCGCAGTTTATATCTCTTTGTGTATTTATATCAAATTTCGGAAGCGAACAATTTATCGTTTTCCCTATATTTGTGTCCTAAATCTACTATCAACGATCCCAAAATATTACACATATCACACACAATATTGTAATTTAAAGGAACGTCTTTTCAAAGACTGCAAATGCACATTTTATGTGTAAAGTGAATACGAACCATTCCCTCTCAGAACATTTTTCAAGAGGCATCCCTTCCTTTAGACAGATAGCTCTAGTACATTTTGCCATAATCTAATAAATGCAAATCCGTACAGGCGTTTGTTGCTTTTAAAAAGATTATTAAAATGTTTCGTATTGTTGTTGCAACAAATTAAAAGTCTTGAATCAATAAATCAGAGAAGGAATAAAATTTAA
>KK121369.1:220435-266849 GCA_000611955.2 Stegodyphus mimosarum | reverse complement strand
GAAGAAAATATTCAAGAGAAATAAATACATGCAATGGCTTAAACGACAACAACCCATTTGTAGGATACATTAATTATATAATTTTTTATATCCCGAAATCAGTTACTTGTCAAAGAGATATGATGCAATAACAACAATATATATACTTCAATAATTGTGTTTGTTTTTTGATTCGAAGGTAAACACGCCAACATGGCGACATTTAGCAGTGTCTTGGCGCCGAATGATGTTCGGCTGAAATGGGATGTAAGAGGCTGTGGATGAATCACTCTCTCATCGGTTGAAAGTCGAGAAGGAGCCTCGGCTTCGAGGAATGTCAGTGTAACACGTGGACATGTTCGCGACAGGTTGGAAGACTACATCATGAGTGTCAGCGACACATCTCTACAGGTAAAATTTTATCATGTTCATTATTGGAATTTATTATTATTTAAAACTTTGAAAGTGTTTTGCTTCAACTAAACTATGCATTATTTCAATAATTTTTTTCTATTTGAAAGTTTTCTCTTTCCATGTGCTAATAAAAGAATTCTACAATTGGATAAAAAAGAAAAGTTTTACGATCTTTTGTAACCTTTTGTGAAATAAAGCTACATTACTGTAAAACAGATAAAACTTTCCAGTGGAAATGGGAAACATAGTTTCTAGAAAGATAACCTGAATATGAAATTAAAAAAAGAGTGATTTTTAAAGTCATTTAGGATTCGTGTTTTCCAGCAAAAGGAAGTAATGACAATTTCAAAAAGCTAATTCTTTATTGATCTTGTTCCTACTAAGAATTTAATATATTTTTATATTTAGAATTTAATAATGAATACTTAAGAAAGAGAATGCTTTAATGAAAAGAAAAGATAAAGAAAGAAACTGGTTCATATTTTAATATTTTCAATTAAAAAATTTCAAATTCCTAGCATCAAGTATATAATATTTTAAGTTATGAAATTGATGAGACATTCTTACTGGTAACAACATTAAATTCTTTAATTTCTTGCAATATTTCTCACGCACGTCATTGCTGAGAATTTGTATCACTCCATTATTCGTTGTCTAAGAATTTCTACATGCTTAGTCGTAGTTCTAATTTTTCACGAGTTGAATTTAAAACAATATTATCTTTAACTTTGAAGAGCAGTAATGTGGTTATAGTTAGTTATAACGTAATAACGCCATTTGTAACGTAGACACGTTCTCATAATTTTTTAAGTAAAATATTGGTAATTGTTGCAAATTGTAAAGAAAGTTGGAAATCGTTTTGCGTGTTTTAAACATATTTTAACGCGCAGTTTGTAAAACTCTGTTTTAAATATGCAAAATTTCATTTGTGGTGTAGAAAGCAAACCTGTAAATTGAATAATGGAACTTCCATCTGTTGTTATTCAATGAGTATATCTAAAGAAAACAGTATTTTATCTATTTAAAAACGCAGGATATTTAATAAAAATGCCTTTGCTTTAATAGACTGATAAACAGCAAGTGCTTCAGAGAAGTTTGATGTAAATGTCATATGCCATTATTATGTCTTTAACCTGAAACTGGTACAGGTCTCCTTTTTCAATGAGTTAGTAAACAAATGCTTAGTGAACAACAAGTACGTTAACGAAATTTGGAATGTATGTATGCATGTAATATATCATTGTTTTATCTTTAACTTCAAAACTGATGCAGGTAAGTAAAAGAAGTCTCCTTGTTTATTAAATTATTAAACAAATGCTCAATAAACAATAAGAACTCTTGAAATTTTTTATATAAATGTAATATATCATTATTATATTTTTTTATTTTGATACTGGCGCAGGTAAGTACTTCTCATAAACGTTTTTAATTTTTTAGATTGAATAGTGAACCCTCTAAATTTGCCGCATTTATGTTTTAATATGATAATCTATGTGGTGTAGCTTGTTTTCATTATGAAAGAACAGTCCATGAATTCTATACTACTTCCCATACTTAATTTATACAGGTAAGATTTTCTTTTTTTCACTTGTCTCTTTTTGCCTGGCCATTTGTTTCTCATTAGAATGCACTATACAAAAAATACAAATTTCATCTAACAGGAGATTCGGAATCGTTGAACAAACAATACTGCATATGCTTGCTATTCCTTTAAAACTGTAGTTGCAGAAAGCTGTTAGAAAATTAATGTGTTCACGTCAAACACCACACAGCTGAAAAAAGAGCATGCATAATAAGCAAATATTATCTTCAAGATTGGAAGGAAACACTAGATTAGAATATGCCTGAAACTAACCGAAACTGAAAACATTATATCGGAACCTACTACGACTTAAGAATCAATGCAAAGAAGCTTTTTCAGTGAATGCAGAAAGATTATAATACTATAATTTTTAGTTTAAGAAAGAGTGGTAAAGAGAGAAATTCTTTAAATTTCAAAACTAAAGTCAGATTTCAGTGGGCTATCAGACTATGTATCGTCTTCCATTAAATTAATCATAACTCAGTGAAGACTTAAAATAAACCTTTTCTTTATAACTAAACAAGTGCATAGCTCGTGCCTCACAAAATCAGTCACTGCTGCCTTCAGGATTTTAAACTGATATAAAATATTAAAGTTAAATCTTATCATGCTTTGGTTGAGAGGCTTCTAAATACGTTAGCAACACTGCTAGTAAAAGGTTAAAACAGGTTTACGTAATTCTAAGAACTGGGCGAGTAAAAAGCACGAAGGTCAGCATCGCTGCCAAAAGATCACTTCCTAACTTTATGTTGGAGTTGTTTATGCTCACTTGTCTGACGAAGTTAGCCCAAGCCCGCGAAATTCCTCGTGGCAAAGAGCGCAAGATTACATCTGCCGTTGGCAACAGCCTTGAGCACCTAACAGGTGACAATGCGATTTGACTCAGTTCCGCTCCCAATTCTGATGGACAGCGCCCCGGTCCCCGGGTCCGAGGGTGTCCGAAGGTCTCCCGCACCTCTCCCCTTCCACTAGGCCACACGGGAGGACTTTCGGCTAGTCGCATATTTGAAGTGCCGCCATGCCTCACCGACACTATACATTTACAAACATCCATGCCTTCTCCGGGATTCGAATCCGAGCCCTTCGGCACGGCAATCAGTGACTCTAACCACTATACCGCTTAGGCGGCTCCTAACTTCAAGAAAGCGTTAACTAAGTTGTATCTTGGTGGAAGCTGATGAAAGTAAAGTAAGATAAAAATAATAAATAATCCAGCAAATATAAGAATAATAAACTATCATAAAACCTTACCGACAGTGATAAAGAGCAGCCAACTAGTAAATGTAATGCGGTAAATTTTGAAAAATAACCTAAACGTTTTACCGTCAATTTCGATAAGTAAATCAATACAGTTCCTACATGAGATTTTATTCCGTCGATATGTTAGAAAAACCCTCAAGAGTTTATGGTCTGATGCAAATTTTACAGGCAATGAACCTGCATTTTTCTTGACACAATATTAGCTTTATTACCGATTTGGTACTGAAATTGCCTTGTTGTGAAAAGGATTAATTTACATATCGCCGATGTTATAATGAAATTCTTGCTTGATGAAATATAAACCAAAACGGAGTTTTAAATAAGAAAGCTAAAGCTAAGAACGCTTTGATGCATTGTATAACAGAAGGATGAGCTACATATTCTGATGTTCTACAATATCGTTTTGATCCTGGTCTAAAAATCTGAAATGACGAAGATTATGAGATTTTTAACAAAAGCAGTAGAACCGCAGTTACCAAGAAAATGGTGAGACTAATTGAATCTATACATTAAGACAAAATAGCTGCTATGAGTTACGAGAAATAACATGTAATATTAATTCCGAAAACTTTTTAATCTCAGAATTCCGTCGACATTTATTGACTGTTACGTTACCAAGGAAGGAAAAACTTCATTTCTAACTAAAGACCAAAACTGAAGCATCCCATGAGAATTGAGTTCTAATCAAAATGAAAAATGAAATCAAGCTTTCGAAAAGAATTGGAGGGTTTTCAGCGGCAACAAGTGAGGAGAAATAGCATCCTATACCATACGATTCTTAATTACTAAGGGATCAACAAGTATAGTACACAAGAGTGATTTCAAAACGGCTGGGTTATCGTAGAAAAATTAGATTCCTATTTAGGATACTAAAGTTTGCTTTAATTATACTTTTTATATACCTACATTAAGAATTTATAAACGAAAACGTTTAATTATTCTCAAAGTTTACGTGATAGAGACCTATGTAAGTATATATGGTTTGGTTTGATTTATTTAATTACTGTGAAACACACGAGGGCTACCTGTCTAAGTGGAGGGATGCCTTCGTGGATGCCATTTTAAGAGAAACTGGCTCGTATACGTGTTACGCATGGGGAAAGCCTCGAAGGCTCCCATGCAGCCAGACTGTGATCTGGGCCGCGAGCAAAGCTACCAGTGTTCAGTGTCTTTACCACTCGGCCGCTGGCTTGCCCCTATACAGGCACGTATGAATATTTTGTTAACATATCACAAATTATTCTGAATTATTTTTCGCATATTTGTTACATATTTGTTTTTGTATTTTATGTTCAGAACATAATTTATTTTCAGCAATTTGTGTGATGCCTAACATAGTTTGAAAGAAAGTATCCATATTTTTTTATTTACTCTTATATCTGCGATAATTGTTTTGGAAAGAAAAATAACCAATAAACTGGTTTTAATCGACAATTTTACCGAATCAACGTAATCGAAAAACCCGGTAAAATTATAATCCTCTAACCCTACTTCCGTACTCTAATTAGTGATGCACATATAACTTACGTCACAACAGATTGCTTTATCTGACGCATCTGCATTCTTTAATTGCGTATGCTCATCCAAGAAGAAATGCTTGTGCTCATCTAGGAAGACAAAACTGAAGTAATCCTTTTCAGAAATGCTTCCCCACAAAACCATATTTTTATGCTTTGTTCATATTTATTTGTTTGCATATATGTACAATTTTTAATTTTTAATTTTAAAAGTCAGTTTCGATTTAAATATTGCTTTCAATTAAAATACGAAATTCTTTTAAAAATATAATTTAAACTGTTATCTACTATGCACTACATAATATTGTGTGTCTGTGCTACAACTATGTGCTTCTCCCACACGGTATAATATAGATATACAATACATAAAGATAATTTTGTAGCTACTGTGTGTTAGGTGTACAAGTGCTGTCATATACTACATAAAGTATTATTACATATTACATATACTCTAAATTATATCTACCAATCCTGTAAGTATATTGATAGTATTATTTCACATACTGCTCTATAAAATATTTACTGAGCACTAAAAATATGTTTATGCCCATATGAAAGCTATAACGGAAATTTGTAAAATACTTTCTTTGCACCCATTAAAATTTACTCTTCTTTCAGCACCAGAAGTACAATAGAAAATACTAATATAAGAAAAGTATATTTTAAATTCTTTATCTTTTGATTGCTTAAAACAAAGCGTATCATTTGTTTTAAAGCATAGAATAAAAACCCAGAATGTCAAGCAGTTCAGTTTATGCTTAGTTTTAAATAAAAATATAGACTGAATTTCTAAAGAAAATTACAAGTTTCTTTAAAGTACTTTTTTAAAACTCTCGAGAATGTAGTTGTTTGTGGGAATAAGTAAATGATCCGAAAAACAAGAGAGTGCAAATTGCTTCCTATCTAAGGATTTTGCAAACGGATTGAAGCATGACCTCTACGGATTGGAGAAAACATCTGATTTTCGTTTTTCGAGACAGAAATGAGAAGAAAAAATTTCAGCATCACCTAAAAAAATTCGATTTATCGAATGTTTCGAGTTAAAGAAATTATACTTGTGGAGAAAATTAAAGTTAATTTTAAATAAATTTCATTTATAAGAACTCTTCATCTAAGTACGCAAAATTTCGAATTATTGGGGCTGGAGTCATAAAAATTTTAGAGTGCACTTTAATTTTAATGTGAACAATAGATTTTTCACAATATTTTGCCTCCAGGTCTATGCATTTTGTTTTCTGCTGAGCATTTGGGTTCCTGAATATATGATTCATCTTCTTATTCTCTATAAGGTGGAAGGAAACTAAACGTTTCCTAAGTATGTATACTTCCATTTCTGTATAAATACACGCAGACTCTCGGATTCGTATTTTAAAGAAACGAAGAGTTTACAAAACCTGAACTGTTGTTATAATATTGAAAGGGTATATAAACTGATTTTCAGTAATGATATGACACATAAAATAGTTACGTATAATGATATGCCACATAAACTGATTACGGACTCATGATTATCACTATGGATACAGAAAATAACAAGGCCCCTGAATCATTTAAGTCAGATTGGCTAAAAGTAGTTTTTAGACAGCTTGGATTAATTTTAAACAGAAAAAAATACTCGAGAAGTATTAAGTAAAAGAGATCATTATTATTAGGACACAGCTGTTAGCATTTAGCCCCAGAATAATAGCATTATTTAAATTAAGATACTAAAGATTTCACTGATTATTTTATTTTAAAGTTTGTATTAAGAACGGCTTCGCGCATTTTTATTACTGTGGCCTTTTAAAAACTCTAGCATATTATAATCCAGCGTTTTTAAAATGCCAAAAAAGTCGAATTTTGATTAATCGCCATTTCCCCTTAAATCGAGAAACATTAAATTAGACGTACGAATGCGCAATAAAACACAAAATCTTTATACTACCGTAGATTATGGATCAAGGTATCAGTAAAATGCGTATATAAAATATATTTCACATGTTACATATATGAACGGAATATTTAACAATTATATATAAAAATATTTTTGTTTAGAAAAGAAATGTATTAATTGAGGCTGCGTTTGTCTCGAGGATTTCACTCTCCGTTTTTTCTTTGATTTCTTTATCAATATTTTTGAGTTTCGTACTCTATCTTTTAATTCATATTTAATTAAGAATTTTTGTGCAGCTTTTATAGTGTAAAGGACATTCGCAAGCATAATTTGGTGTATTTTGCTTTTCAAGCTCGTCGTAGGAGATATGGGGCTTACTTCAAAGGCATCGCATTGTAACCCGAAAGCCAATAAACATCATAGACAGATACGTAACATGAAAATTGGTATATCCGTGAAATTTCATTGAATTGCTCTACAGTAGAGTCTTCAAAGCTCTGTGTGACCTCGGACACATCTCATTAGGCTGCACATTTTAATAAATACCCATTTTCTAACCCATCACAAATAGTGCTTGATGTCATTTTTCTTTCATGAATTCATGATAGAAGTACCGCATCAATAATACAAAGTACCGCAATTTCAGATCACGATCCCAAAGCGCTTAATATTAATCTGATTAATAGTTTGTTTCCTTCGTGTTAACTGATCGAATTGTTCCCACTCCAAAGGCTACAATTCAGTTGCACAGTTTGTTTTGCAAATTAGGGTTCTCCTGCACCAGTATTTGAAGATAGCATAATGCCTAGTTGCATCTTAATGCTTGGTTTAGAGACGCCTATTTAAAATGGTTTATTCTTTCAAAAAATTCTTTAAATATTCAAAATTAAAAAATTTGGAATATTTTGATAAACTGTGAAATCCCGATTTTTTACTTAATTTTTGCTGAAAAACCGGACAAATTTCGTTAAACCACGAAAATCACTAAATACTTTGTTGCTAAATGTGGATTCCACTTTTTATCAGGATCTTCAAATTATCGCTTCCACCTAAAACGATATACTGTTAAATCAGAATAGGCTTTTTGAGTTAGTGTGTTTTAAATTTATATTTTATTGTTTAGAGGCAGTAGCATGATCGATATGAGCAAAATGAAACTGACGAGGTTGTTTTGTTGAGTCTATTGTTCTGGTTTACGCGCTTTAGGCGGTGTGAAAAAATTCCAATTTTGTTAAAAGTTCTAAAATGCGTTTTTGCGCATTTTTTATACATTTCATCTGGTTTAAAGTAAAAATAAAGCTTAGTGATTGATGTATTAAAGGAATGAGGAGCGCAGTGAGGCTTTAGTTCTTACTTTATCATTATGGGAGAAAACGGAAAAAATTTCCAAACCTGAAATAGATAATCTTCCCGGCCTTTGTTTTCAACTAATTATATGGAAAAATCAAATTGAAAAGACGAATTTTTATGATGAAGAATAAAGAGCGAATTTGAAATTCCAATTCCTGCCCGTTAATTGATTATTCTAAACGAGTTATACAACACGGAAAAAACTCAGAAATCTAATACATTTCCATCATATTTATTTAAAGTTTTTACCCAGTTTATAAAAAGTGGTGTCTACAAATGTACTGAAAAATTAACGCATTCCTAAAGCTGTGTTTAATAGGAAACAAAATTAGAAATTAAAATTTGTCATCTACTAATACGTAAAGGAAAAATGACAGTAAATGTGGTTCTTTTTAGCAGAGACGTCAAAAGACTGAAATTTAGTAGTTTCTTCAAACGATAGTAATTAACTTTATAAGTAGGCTAACTGCAGCACGGCGGGTATAATTATCAGAAAAGATAAATTGTGTGATTTATACAGATTGAAGACTACTTTCAGTAGTACTACTTTCGTTTCTTTTCTTTTTTCCTTTCATTATTCATAAAAAGCTTTCTAGCAATGTCTTGGCACATATTTGTATCGCAGACTATTTACATGAAAATTACGTAACGTAACATGATCCATACCACTTTTGTTGTCTGTAGCATACTGTTTTTAAAATCCCCGAGTCTTGCTCAGCTACTTTGTTTGAACCCAGTATATAAGAAGAAAACTTAAGTATGCGAAGATTGTATTCAATTGAATATTGGTGGATGTCCTTTGAAAGGACTAGCTTGCATATTTTCGTGTGTCTAGAGGGTGAATTGAATGTTTCAAATATGTACATAGTATTTTACAAAATGCCCGAGGATCGCGCGGTGAAAGCAAAAGCCTAGATCGAGTTATCAGTAACTACATCGAAAAGGATGCGCTTAGATTTTCACTGCGAAAGGAGAGCTATTTTGCTTTTCATATGGAGTTGGGTGCAAATCTATAGGCTTTGGAGAGCAATGGCGCTGGAAGTAAAACTGAGGCAAATATTACTTTACATTAAGAACAAAAAGAAATGAAGCTCATATGTTAAACTGCTTAATAAATACGAAATGTAAAAAATCTTTGTTTTCTTTGGAAATATTAAGATTCTTCCTAAAATATATGCCATATAACCTCGACGGCTTTTACAATAGAATTTTAGAAATTCGTAACTATTTTAGATTAAAAAAGCTAAAAATAATTTACTTAGATACAAAATTGCTACACATCCTGGAATAACAAGCTGTAAAAATGGCGCTTTATGGGCAATTTATGGATTTCGCTGTCATATTAAACGCTGTAAAGAATCCGATAAGAAAAGTTGTCAATGATTGAAGTCATTTAACAGGAAGCTTTCAACATAAAAAAGTTTTTATTATATTGCTTTTGCTGGCATAAAGCGCAGGGGTTGTAAAATCAGAGGCAGCCGTAAAAGGACGAGCTTTCTTACTTCATAAATAGATACTCCTAATTTGCTTTTGAGAATGATTCATTTGATCATGCGTGTGCATTAAACTGAAGAGCATTGAACTGAATCTAACAAAGCATTGAATTTTTGAATTATTTTGCAAATACTTAATAACTTGTCCAATGAATTATTAAAAATATTAAATGTAATAATTTTTGCATTTCTTTTTGCGTTACCATCTAGTTAGACGGAAAACTCTAACTACTATATGGGATTAAAATTCTCGTTGATACGTTCCTATAAATAGCATCCACATACAACTAAAGCATATAATTTCACTAATGAAGTGATTTGCGCTGTGTGGTCATAAAATAATTTTCTAGACTTTGATTTTACATAATTACCATATAATTATCCAACATTATTAATTTAACAGTTTTATTCTTTGTAGCTTCCATAACAAGATGCCTAAAAGGAATCAGAAGTACCCAAACGTTTTATTTAAAATAAACAATAATACATTTTGCTTCAGTTGAACAAATGTTTTTACAAATCAGTTTGAAGCAAATAACAACAGAAATGAGCAAATTTTGTAAAAGAAGTTAAATACTTTTCTCTGTGCTCTCAATGGATAATATTGGCAGATAAACGGTTCAAAAACTTAAATATTTTTATAGTTACAAATCAAATATAAATATCTCTCGAGTTTTAGAGAACTGGATGCGTGAAATTAATTTATAAGAACATAAATTAAAATTGAAAAAAATATATATCTCTTTATAGACTGATGTTATTTTATTTGTTTCTGCTTTATTATTATTTACTTGTGAACCTTACTTTATATTTGCACTCTGTTATTTTAATAAAAATTTGATAAAATAATTTAAAAGAAAAAATTGTAACAATGTTAGTGAGAATAAAATCTAAAAAATGTGAAGCAGATAAAAAATCTAAATGAAACGCACTATTATATGTACTATATACTTGTTAAGACAGGAAAAGGAAGATTTTTATCATTATGACCACTTTTCTTTGCTACTTAGAATTTCTAAAGGCTTTGAAGAACAATTACGTTCTAATGAAGCTAATACTTTTATCAAATTTACTGGAGAAATGGAAACCCCTGTTAGGTACCTCAAATCAAAACTTTCCCCTCGCATTAACAATTCTTTGTTCCCTTCAACTGTTTCTTTGATTTTTCCGTTCTCTCAGCTTAATGATTTTCACTATTTAACGAATGTGAATTTCGCTATCAGATTCTTCAAGTCACTCTGGGACATTATATGCATAATGGATCGTTTGATTCACATGACCGTTCTATCACAATAAATTTCAGACAATCAAAATAAATTTTGATCCTTAGGTAAATTTGTAAAGACGTGCCAATGTACAAAGTTTCAAATAAGTATTCAGGAAAACGTATTTTCAGTTGTTTCAGAAGTGTGGTGAAAGCGAACTGATTTGAAGAGCAGGATATCTTTGATTTTCATTTCCTAGCTGAAATTAATTTTTGCAAATGAGCACTAAAAAAGGAAAAACGGTATTTTCTAGCATAAAATTTCTTATTTCTGCACTTCTATATCTTCTATCGCAGCTTTTAAAAAATATAAAAAAGATTGCAGGATATATTCGGGAAGATATTCAACATTCATATTGGGTTCATTTTAGGTTTTGTATTTCATGTGAGCAAAAAGAGTATTAAATTATTTTACATAGTTCTTACTTTCATAAAAATTCAACTACACTACTACTTGAAATTAGTGCTGTTTTCTTAGTCTTCAAGCGCATAAAATCCCTACCTTCATTTTCTGTCTTGTCCATTAAGACTTAACAAAAATAAACCATTAACTGGCTTTTGTCGAATCAAATGTAAAATCTTAATTCCTTTTCCAGGTCAATTCAAAATTATAATTAAGATAGCCCAAATATTTAGAACGCTGTTTTATATCCAATATCTAACACACATATTGTTTTTTACTTATCATTAACGCGTGAAATTAAGCATTACCAGTTTCATTTTCGGCAAGTAAAATTTCAAATCCTGGTAAAATCTTAATTCTTGCCAATCGAAGGGGCTCAGGATCTTCGTCTTTTTTCCATGTTAAAAAGGATCTTTGCACATCAGCGTAGCAAAGTGGATCAATAAAAGCACCTTTTGCTTTTTAATAACATTCTTTCGCAAGTGTTATTAACATTTATACAATTAGAATAACTGAGAACTTTTTAACTCTGATTAATAGTTTTTTGATTATGAAACATCAAACATTATTTTTTTTCCGTGCTGTAGTATCTGCATCTAAATAAAACGTAATGGTAATGGTAAAACTCTACAGTAACCTGTGGAATGTAATACCTTGATTATAACTTTTTTTTAAAAAATTTTACTAGAAAGGTTAATATTGTTTTTAGTATCGTTTTTAATATTGATTTGGTAGCTTTTATTTATCATTTTTACGTTCAACTGAAATCAAGACTGAAAATCATTGACAAGAGTGATCAAAAGTTTTATCTGTATTTTACACTGAATCTGCAGCAAATCAGCATCACGTGACGAAAGTTATCGAGGTTGATTTTCTAACAAAATTATGGAAGGATTTTGAATATGATTTGACGATTCTTCTGCGGCAATTTTTCTTAAGATTATTAATTAGTTTTCATTCTCCTGCATAAAGTGTATTCTGCAGGCTAGTATGGATTTCCGCATCTTAACCTAGATTTAAATCTAATGCTTGTTGTCTGAAAAAAGAAAATTGTCTATTGCCTATTACCGTAAAAAATAACTTTTATGAGGTTTTCCTAAGTTATTGTTTAATGCTTTATCAATTTATTGTATAATATCAGATAAGCTAAGTGCTTTGATAAGCATGTTCTCGTCCTTGAATGAATGCTGTTGAATGAATGTTCATCGTTGAATGAATGCTCGTCGTTGAATGAATGCCATTGAATGTACTGAATGAATGCAATGTTTGGTCGCTGAATGAAGGTGAGTTGGTGCATATACTCACCCACACATCACACATAATGTATATATATATATATATATATATACATACTTAATAGTAATGAAATCAAAGCAAATTCAAATATCAAATTCCATTCGGAAAATTAGAAATTAATTAGTAAACAAATTGTGAAAAAGGCAAAAAAAAACTGCATAAGTTAAAACAAGTGAAATCAAAATTCTGCTCTACTTTCAAACTTCAAAACTTAATTCTTCTTTATCGTCAACCCTGTCTTACAATTTTCCATTTTATAAATTTTAGATTGCAAATATTTCATCCATTAAATTTTTCCTTCCTAAGGGATTCTTTTCCTAATTATAACTACTTTCATTTTACGATTTATTACTCTCTCGAATTTAAGCAGAATGTTTTTTAAATTTTTTTATTTCGGTCTGTTGATGTTGCGCTGATTAATGCACAATATGATTTAATTCTAATGTTTTTCTAAAAGTATCCATATCCTGTTGATTGTGCACACACACACATATATAGTTTTAAAAACACGTTATCGTTCACGAAGTAATAAATCATTTTAAAATATTTATTTTAGATGATAAAAATAAATCATTAAAAATTAAATATAAAGTAGTTGCAAGCTTATGCTCATAAAGTAACAACAAACAGTAAACAGTATCTGAATAGTATCAAAGGATTTTTATTTATCCCATCACCTCCATTAGTTACAAGACTTTTTTTTTAATTTTTAAGTTTTGTCTTTTTTAATGATTGCAGACATTCACGCTTGCTTCCTGCTTGTAGACATCATTTTACAAATTGGAATAACATACCAAATGTATTTGTAAAAATGCTTAGAAAATCCACTGGACTCTCTTCCAACCTCTTACATGTAACTTCACTTGAGTCGTCATCATTGGGGTGAAAGACAGTCTTCATGGATTTCAGAATAATCACATTCTGATATCCAGCAAACAGAACTTGTATTTCTTTTCCTCAGGTCCACCATCGTCTTCGGTTTTATTTGCCGACCTTTCCAGAGTTCAGAGGTTCGGGGTAACATCCAAGGTTCTCTTGACACCGGGCTAACATCCGGAGGAATAGTAGAATCAGTTTTGGGAAACATCCAGGGCTTCTCTGATACCGAGCTAACACCAATGGGATCAGTTTGGACTACTATCAAAGGCTCCTCTGACACTGGGCTAACACCAGTGGGATCAGTTTGGAATGTCATCCAAGGCTCCTCTGGCACCGGGCTAACACCAGTGGGATCAGTTTGGACTACTATCAAAGGCTCCTCTGACACTGGGCTAACACCAGTGGGATCAGTTTGGAATGTCATCCAAGGCTCCTCTGGCACCGGGCTAACACCAGTGGGATCAGTTTCGAGTAACATCCCAGGTTCCCATGACACCAAGTTAACATACGGAGGAATAGTAGAATCAGTTAGAGATAACATCCAAGGTTCATATGATATTGGGGTTAATTCCGGAGTATGAGTAGGATCAGAAAAATCCGGAGGGGGAGTAGGCTCATCATCTTCTTCATCATCGTGATTCGAATACTTTTCTCCATAACCATCCTTTTCATCGTCATCATGTAATGAGAGGAAATTTTCTGAAAAATCGTTTCGAGCAGGCTTTGAGCAAATCTTTTGTACCATGCAGTGGGAGCTGGAAAAAAAAACAGAAGTATTCTGAGTTTCGACAAATAACGGCTTTAAAATAATTTTCAACTATTGCCTTAGAATTACAATGGAAAAATTCTGGCTGGCGAATATATCTTTTTTTTGCATTTTGAACTGTGTGTAAAAACTACGGAAAGCCTTATATTAATCAAATCTTTATTTTTTATTAAGCTTTAAAAAATAAAAAGTTAATTGCAGTCGCTCAATTTGTTACGGTCACCATAGAGCATAAGCAGCAGAGGGAGCTTTAAATTTGTGTGTTGCTAAATAAGCAAAGATTCTACCTAAATGCTAAATAAGCATTTAGGTAGAACCTAAAATTCCACCCAGAAAAATAACTAGGTTTAAGTCTACATTTTACGACATAACTGTACCACATTCAGAAAGGATCTTTCATCACTTTGTTTACTGAGATTTAGGAAAAAAGGGAGGAAGGAAACTTTGATTAAATGTCTTTCTATTAATAATTCCGATGAAGATTTTATTCAGATTTTATGCAATTCATCTTAAAAAATTAATGTTCATTAACTGATTGTGTTTACGCAAGTGTACGAGAATACGGAATGTTAATATAAAGCTTTTCAATGAATTCCTGAATTCCTATGCCAAGTTTCTGGCACTGACCCCAGCTACCGTTTAAGTCTTAGCTCGTGATTTTCCGTCCTGTCTTTCTCTCTCTATATGTGCATATATAAAAAATATGAAAGCAAACTACTGACTTAAATTTTGCAATAGTCCATTTATTTTAATTTGGATATTTCTGCTGTAGAGACATTAGGATGTATTTTTTGAAAGAAGGAGAAACGAAAAAATTAGCAATGCCCTCGCCGGGACTCGAACCACTAACCTATCGAATACGCATCGAGCGTGCTGACCACTACTCTACGAAGGGATACGAAGAAGGCGGGAGAAATACCTTATATATTTTCCCTTTTAAAGGGCGACTGCGGATTAGTAAAACCCAGTCGCCAAATCCTGGTGGTGGAGAATCATCATCCACCACCTTTTTAGTTCGAGCGCCACTGTAGAGACATTAGGTATATTTTTTGAAAGCAGGAGAGAAGGAAAATGAGCAATACCCTCGCCGGGACTCGAACCACGGAGCGTGCTGACCATTACACTACGAAAGCATGTGAAGAAGGCGGGAGAAATACCTTATACTCCTTTCTCTCCTAAAAATAGTAGTTATTTATAATATATCAATCTTCACTGCGTCATTTCAAAATTATTCCGTTTTATATGATTTTTATGTAATACTGGTGAAGTAAAAGTTTTGAGAACTAAAACTAAAATCAACCAATAATAATTTTAGAGGGTTATTAATTATCCAATAAAACTGCATTGTAACCGAAGCTAACCCTCTCTAAATTAAGATTTCATCCTGAGCACAACGAACTTCCATCTGCTACTTGGCATAACTAGATCGCTCCTCTTACAACAACAATAAATATTCTGGAACGGGAATGATAACTGTGTCAAGCTGTTTGTGGCTGTAGCATGTTTAACCAAAATAAAAAGAATGTTATTTAAATCTGCTACGACTGCTAATTAAGTGTGTTATGTCTGCAGTTACTGCTTTATGCTTCAATATCGCATACCTGCTGCATTCCCAAATCATATATATATATATATATATATTTGGGAACGCACTAGTTATATATGTATGTAAATTATAAAAAATACGATGGCTTTGCTCTACGCGAACAGGCAACCTCTAATTAACTTTCTGCTATTTTAGGATCTTTCCCCTAGACCAGTACTTTCGAGAACACTCTGGCATGTTATGTAACCACCACTATAAATAGCTTTACGCGCCATTTTACGTCAGACTGCTTCCTGCCATCGCCTGCTATAAGAACCTTCGCGGCTTGGACTCTTTTTCTTATCTTTGCTCAATAAATTATGATGCAAAAATCTTAAATTGGATATTACCTTATTTAAATCACTACGGATATGTAATTTGGTACTTTTCGTCTGAAAGAGAAAAAATGATCAGACGTTTGAATTGAATAAAGATATGGAACGTTAAATTCTTTAGTCTCATCTTTTTCTACCTTCCACTCTGCGACGATAAAACTCCGGATTATGATGTGACCTGATTGCGCAGCTTCATCATTTCCAATGCCTATCTACTGAAAATATGATATATATAATAATTAACAGATATTAGAGCAAATTCAGATATCATACATTCACAGTAGAAATAAATTACATAAAAACTAAAGTTGAATCAAAATAAAAAAATTACATACCCAGGGACACCTTCAGGTTGTTGGTGTCTTATTTAGAAATGAATTAATAAATGTAAAATGAATTAATTTTTAGTATTAGTAAGTATGATCTGATTAATTTATGTGAAACTGGGTGTTCAGATCTAGAACTGTATTCTCTTCGGTAGCTGAGAAAATTTAATTTGAGTGTATCTTATTTCGTTTATTTTATTTTATTATGATTTCAATAGTTTTAATTTAATTTTTTGTCTCTCACTCACTTAATCCCTCTCTCCCTCATTGATTCACTCAGTTAATCAATCACTAACTTACTCATTTATTATTTTACCATTTTATGTACCACAACTTATTCCATCGCAATATTAAATATTTCAATTGTAACTACCATATTATTGTTTTTAATAATAGCACGACTGATACTAATTTAAGAAACTTTTAAGGTAAAACGTTTTTATGTTATATTGTAATTTTTAATATTAAGATTTCTGTTTTAATAATTTAAGGGTGTTACTTTTTGTTTTTCAGCCTGTTGGGGCTGGGACAGTTGATGGGCTATTCGTTTGAGAACACTGCAATTTCCTATGTTTGTGTTTGTTATTAGGATATATATATATATATATATATATATACAAGAAAGAGAATAAGTAAGAGATAATAATTAAGTAGATCATGAAAGGGAGGCAATTATTTAAATTATCTCACCCGGCATTTTCTTTCAATTTTTATTTTGAAATGTTTGCAATATTAACATTCATCTAGATATAATTCAGAAACGTGACTCTGTTAAAAATTCTTTGGCTGCTCCTTGAAAACGACCAACGAATTTTCAACAATTGTTTTATATTTTATATCAGTTTTATTAATTTTATTGAACTGTTTTATTAATTATGTTGAACTATTTTTGATCCAACTGTTAAACATTTTTGCATTAATATGTGCATTTCTTGTTTGATTGTTGCCTTTTTACGATCTAATTTTGATTTAACTATCACCTCCTGATTAATTTCGCAGCATACTGCATGATTGTAATAGTATATGTTACCTTAATTTGAAATTTCTCAACTTTTATATATAGTGTCGTTATTATTGTAATTAAGAAATAATGGGAGATTTACGGATTTATTTTTATTTATTTTATATAGAATCAGTATTAACATCTCTCTCTCTCTCTATATATATATATATATTCATACATATATCCTTATAAATATGTTTTAAAACTTTGAGAAATACCTTGATTATATATTTGAAATTATATTTACAAGATGAATTTTTGATTAATTTTTAAAGTACGATAAAATGTCAGTGAGTGTAAATCTGTCTTTGGATACTGAATACAATTTGGCTACTTTCATTTTTATGCCACCTGCTGACAACGTCTTGGACCCGGGTTTAAATCCCGGAGAAGGCACGACATAATATTAAATATATAGTATCTTTGCGGCATGGAGACACTCAGAATAAATGTCGAGTTAGAAGTCCTCTCCAAGGCCTGATGGCCGAGGAAAAGGTCTAGAAGGCCCTCCAGATCGTTTTAAGTGACGGAAGTTTCACAATAGGATGAAACTAGGCAAACTTCAGTGTTGTCATCCGAAAGGTGTCCAAGAACATCTGAAAAGTTAGCCGACGACAAGTGCTTACTAACTCCTTGTCGTGATCAATATATGCATCTGAGGTCCTCTCAATTCAAGAGGATACAGACAAAACTCTCTCTTTTCTACATCTTATTTACCTTCGGCATGTTATAGCTTCAGATATATACAAGTAAAGAGATCAAAGTTTAAATGACGATATAAATTTTGGAGTAAATAAATTAAATTTATTATATTTTCCAACATAGCCACCACAGTCGGTATTGTAGAGAGCGGTATCGGTCGACATATTCGGGTTCGAATCTCCAGAAGAAGACATGGTTGTTCGTAGCTGTCTATCATTCTTTTTGCAGGTGTAATGTCGATCCCTCTGAGATGCACTCAGATAGACTTCTCTTGTTGACGTGGCTAAATGATTGATGGGTCCAATTATTCCTAACCAGTGCTTAACTAGCAAGTGTCCAACCATTGCTGAAGGAGGGATTCTCAACTCGAGTTTCATGAATCAAACGTATCACGCAGTGTTTTGCACTTAGTTTGACAATACAATATAGAAATTCGTGTTACTCTTTACACAGTAACAATCTGACTAAAATATCTTGAAAGAGCAACCTGATTCATTTTCATACTAATCAACTACTTCTATAGTAAATAAATTTGTTGCGGTCAACAGAATCTGCTGGGAGATTATTTTCTATTGCAGAGATTAAATATAAATACTGATCTTCTAAAATTACGGCAAACTAAAGAAGGCAGTTTGTTAAGTTACAGTTAAAGGTAGGCATTAAAATTACACGCAGGGTAGTTTTATTTAACTCTTTTTTACTTTGTCTATTGTTTATTTTTAGAGCATAGCGAGTTAACCACATGGAAAAGGGAGACTGAAAAAAAGTCTAAATGATAAACTGTTCAACAAAATAAATAAATAAACTTTTTAATAACAATTCATGCTTATCTATTCGATTATAAAATCGATTTAATTCGAACACTCCCTTTGATTGAAATAATCGCTTTAATTCGAATAATCAATTATCAAAGTCCTCTATCTAAACTGAAAAACGTCTTTGAGTAGAACTTTCTAAAGGAAACTTACTCGTACTGACAACCATGAAAACTACGAAAACACGCACACAGCCGACCCGTTCTCCGTGATTCGAGATGAACATTGGTAGGCTCTCACACAATAAATACGTTTGTTGAAAAGCTAGCCTCAGCTTAGTAAGTCTTTTCCAGATTAAAAAGGGAGCAATGCAATTATATATTGTAATATTGCAATCGTAGAGAGTATAAAATAAGACATATGCAACTGGAATCTGGCTCAAAGTAATACTTTCAAAAGCTCAATGCCTTAACTCCAATTACAAATTACGTTTATTGAAGTTATTTCATACTTTCAGATACAGAGCGTCAGTATCAACTTAAGCTCTTTAAACTATAGCCTATTTCCTTTTTATTTTGATTTTATTTCTTCTCTATACGTATATATTCTGTATTCGTATATATGCACTGCTCGACATTGAAAATGCATCACCAAGAAGAAGTGGTCAGAAAGTGATGAAATTTGGAAAAAAGACATAGACAGCAAGCAGTAATAAGCGATCTTTATTTCAAAATGATAGTCAGAATACAGCGCGAGAACCGCGTCGGCTCAGTAGGATGTAGGACCACCGCGTACAGCGAACACGAAGAAACACGTCTAGGCATAGAGTCAATAAGAGTGCGGATGGTGTCCTGAGGGATGGCTCTTCATTCCCTTTCAACCATTTGCCACAGTTCGTCTTCTGAACGAGGCAGGGGCAGAGTCTGCAAACGGCGTCCAATCACATCCCACACATGTTCGATGGGTGACAGGTCAGTAGAGTATGGTAGCCAGGGAAGCATCTGTATACCTTGCAGAGCATGATGGCAGATGCGAGCACTGTGTAGCCGGACATTAACTTGCTGAAAAATTGCATTAAGCAGCCCCTGAAGGTAGGGGATTGCCACTGGCCGCAGTACAATATCCAAGTATCGTTGGGCCGTCATAGTGCCCTGAATACGAGCTAGAGGTGACCTGGAATCGTAGGCAATAGCGCCTGGGGCGTTCCACAGTTACTGCCGGATTAGATCTGTCTCCACGTCGACGCCACACACGTATGCGGCGACTGTCACTGGATAAACAGAAGCGTGACTCATCTGAGAACAGGACGTTTCGCCATTCTGTCATCCACATCGCTCCAGTCCGGCCCCCTTCTAAACGTTGGCGTCTATGCTGTAGGGTCAATAGCAGTCTTCTTAACGGACGCCGTGAGTGCAGGTCACATTCAACCAATCGACAGGGAACTGGTTCTCTCGACACGGGAACATCCAGGGTATCTTGCACATGCTGCAGAATCGCGGTACAAGTGACTTGCGTGACCGCCACAGCTTGTAGGCGGATGCGTCGATCCACGTGTGACGTCAATCTGTCTGCACCTGAACCCCTCTTTCTTCCCACATTCCCTTGTTCCAACCATGTTCGCCATAGCCGATGCACCGTGCTCGCATCCATGTGAGTATCAGCTGCGATTTGACGTAAGGACCAACCCGCCCTTCTCAGTCCGATTACCTTACCCCTCGTAAAATCGTCTATCTGCTGGAAGTGCCTTTGTTGACGGCGGCCTGGCATTCTCTACTATTACACGTATCCTTCGGGACAAAAACCAACTTTCTTTGATAATTCGTCTGGCAGAAACAACGACACGAATATTGCTCATTCTGCACGTTCCTTCCCTTATATAGGGAATCCCTTATATCCTCTTCACGTGCGTCGGAGAGCTGCGCATTTCACATCATTCGCATAACTGAGTGATGTGCGTCTACTCTAAAATTTGCATAAATTTCTGACCACTCCTTCTTGGTGTTGCATTTTCAACGTCGAGCAGTGTATATTTTGTCTTTAAGTGTTGATTTTATATTGTATAATTGATTTCGAGACACGTCAGAGCAGATTATATCTTGGTGGTTAATTTGATATTTCACCTTTACATTTTAAAATTTTACATTTAAAATTTAAAAATTCAGTTTTATAAAAATTTGGCAATATTATCTTTTCTGAGATTTCTAAATTGCAAATATTTTAATGGATTATGAATTTGTTAAGTTACTTTCCCATTTTCTAACTTATAAACCGTTAAGAAATTTGTAATTAAAAAATCTCGAAAAGGCGATATTGTCCAATTTCAATAAAACTGAATATTTAATTTCTAAATTAAAAATAAAAATCTTAAAATGTCACCAAGGAGTTGAAAGTTAAAACGTAATTTGATATTAATTATCAATATGTAATTTTCTCTGACGCTACTCGAAATTTATTATACAATAAAAAACTAAGAAATAAACTCAGAAAATTTTTTAAACATTTAAAATTTGAAACGCAACATGACAAATTCATAAGCCATTAATAAATTTGGAATTCAGTTATCACATAAAAAAAACCCGCTAATGTCTGTAAAACTGAATTTTAAAATTCCAAATTAAAAATTTTAAACATTTATTAAAATGTCTGTAAGAAATTAAAATTAAAAAAATTGAAATTATTCATCAAGGTATAATTTTCTCCGACGTTACTCAATATTAATTATACAATAAAAAACTAAGAAATAAATTCAAAAAATTTTTTAAAAATCATTTGAAACTTGAAAAGTAAAATGACAATTTCATAAGTTATTAAGCAATTTGGAATTCAATTATCTCAAAAAGCAAAGTTACATAACCTCCGTTAATCTGAATTTTTAAATTCTAACTTAAAAATTTAAAAAATATATTAAAATGTCAATAAGAAACTTACATTTAAAAAAATTGATATTAATCATCAAGGTATAATCTTCTCCGACGTGACTCGAAATTAATTATAAAATAAAAAATTCAGAAATAAACTCAACATTTTTTCAAAAGCATTTGAAACTTGAAAAGCAACTTGACAATTTCATACGCCATTAAGAAATTTAGAATTTAATTATCTCAAAAAACGGAATGTTACCTGATCTATGTAAAACTGAATTTTAAAATTCTAAATTTTAAATTTAAAAAATATTTCATAATGCCAATAAAAATCAAAATTTAAAAAGCAAAATGTTAAATTAATCACTAAGATATAATCTCCTCGGGCATAATCCGACATTTATTATACGATATAAAATCAAGACCTAAAGTCGAAATTTTTTTAAAATTAGAAACCTAAAAAGAAACATGGCAAATCCATAAAAAATCTGGAATTCAAGAATTTCAGAAAAGGCAAAACTGCCAATTTTTGTAAAACTGAATTTTTAAATTCTAAATAAAAATTAAAAAAAACTACCTGCTCAATTTTTGACTTTTTGCTCATGAAATAAATCCTTAATCGGTCAATACATAAGACGAAAACCTGGGTAGACCCAATGAAATGGCATCCACTATAGACAGCGCACGCGGTGGATTATACTTGCCTACTATAAGTGCTGATATCTATTTCTATCTATCAACTTGCTTAAAGGTAAGATGTATGCAAAATTTTAAAATAGATACTTTTCAATTAAAATAATTGATATGAATTCGTAGATTTTCAAAGATAAATTTTAAGGAAAATAGGAACATAAACTTACCAAGAGCCTCTTAAGTAAAATAGGTGCACGAACAGGTAGGCAAACAATAAAATTTTAACGGCAAATAGTACGGCAACGATTTTACTCATCATCGCTGATGCCGGAACTCGCTGCTTCATCCAAAGGTAGGCACTTGGTGGTCTGCAGAAGAGAAGAGAATGGCGTAAAATGCAACAAGCGCAGCTCCTTTTATAGCCAGATCCCGGATCTTCTCGAAATTACGTAAAATTCTCCCCTTCGACACCTATGACGTAGGCATTTTCGAGAAAAGCTGTCCGTACTAAACCTAGCCATTCACTGCTAACACTAGTCTACTCACTGCTATCACCAGTCTCTACAAAAATGAAACGCAGTTTTAAAAGTGTTTAATATGACAATATACTTTCTTGTGCAGGATATTCTAAATCAGGGGTGGGCTAAAGCTACCTTTATAATTTGTTTATTCGTTATGAAACCCTATATAGCAACATTTTCATATCTTTCCCACCGGATATTTTTATACAAACTACAGAAATTAACAGGCCTTATTATAGGGTTTATCTTGCCCGTCTTATTTGAGTGTATACGCGTAAGTTCCATCTTGTTAGAGTGTGCATGCACACATACTATAAGCATGACTGTACCAGCGGTTATGCACGCATACTATATATAAGTATTACTATACTAGCGGTTAACCTAACCTGAGAGCATTAAATGTGCTGGAAGGAATGCGCATCCACCGAAGAATACAGCTCTATAAAAGGTAAAAAATCTGAAAATTAAGTGTATAAAATATTATTTTAAATTGTAATTTAACCAGGGCTTTGCGTATCCAAGTAATCTAACCTAAACTAAGTTCCCTAATTAGTGTTATAGAAACGTAGATTTACGAGTCGCTGTTGATGATAAGAGTTTATTGAAATAAAATTTGAGTTTTGGTGCAAGATGATTCTTCGTTAACAGAAATTAAATAGAAGTAACTTATATATATATATTACTCTGAGAATTTTGTGGCTGATGTCACTGCTACACTGAAGCTTTAGGAATAACATTCTAATGCATAGATAAGATTAATTTAGGTTATTTAATTATGGCAAAACATATCATGGTATCTGGTCAAGGTAATGCCTTCGTGGAGGATTTTCTAAGGAAACCTGGTTCGTATTCATGTTAAACATGGGAAAAGCCAAACAAGTAGCCAGCTCATTCACCTGAGCTTGAAAGCCGACCAAACTACCACATTTCATCTGTCTGAACCACTCGACCGCCGGTGGGGTTTCGTATGCATAGAAAGTCATATAGAAGCATAGGGTTCATATAGAAGTTTAAAGATGGTAAGAATGTTTGACAGAATTCGGAAAAAAGATTTCGATGTTTCGGTTTGATTTATTTGATTATGGCAAAACACTCAAAGTCTGTGTACCTGAGGGGAGGGATGGCTTCATGGAAGACTTTCTAAAGAGTGCTCGTATGCACGTTACATATGGAGAAAACAGCGAAAACGCCTATGCAGCCAGCCTGTTCGTCGGGATTTGAACCCAGAACGAATTACCTGTGTTCATCGATTTTACCGCTCGATTTTACCCCTGTTTTGGGGGGGAGGAACATAGGTTATTTGAATACAACAAGAGAGCTGTCTGCTTACATGGAATGTCTGCTTACACGAGAACTTTCTGCTTACATGGAATGATGCTTTCGAAGACGACTTTCTAGGAAAAAAAGACGTGTATTCATCATTCGACCACTGCTGAGCCAAATTTAATTAGTCTTACAGTCATATTGCAATTGTCATAAATGCTGTTGTGTTATAAATGCAATTTTAGCTGAACAGTAATTACAGTGTAGTTTCCAATCAAATACACAATGCCTCAATTTTAAAGATAAATGAAAGATCTTAAGATTTGCAGAACGGCAACATTCGGAAAGCTTGATATGCATGAAGGTGCATAGAACATAAATTAAGTATCTTATACTGACAACATTCTGACAACAATTCTGCTATGCTCGAGGAGGCATTGCTATTCCAGTTAATACTAACAGGTATTTCTTTCGTCTTCTTAGCATGCCTTCGTGGTGTAGTGGTCAGCATACCCGGCGCGTATTCGAAAGGTCCGCGGTTCAATTCCCGGCGACGGCGTTGCTCAATTTTCATCTCTCCTGCTTAAAAAAATACCTAATGTCTCTACAGTGGCGCCCGAACTGAAACAGGTGGTGAATGATGTTTCTTAACCAGCAGGATTTGGCGATTCGGTTCATAATCCCCAGTCGTCCTTTAAAAGGGATATAAGGTATTTCTCCCGTCTTGTTAGCATGCTTTCGTGGTGTAGTGGTCAGCACACTCGGCGGGTATTGGAGATGTCTACGGTTCGAGTCCCGGCGAGGGCATTACTCATTTTTCACATCTCCTGCTTTCAAAAAATATATAATGCCTCTACAATACAATTACAATATAACTACTGCTATAATTCTACTATAATTGTAATTATACTGCAAAAATAATTAAAATCATGAAATTACGATTATATTTAAATTTCTGAATTTATAGTTACATACTAACTGCGTTGATATTAATTGCAGCTACACTGTAACTGAATTATCTTAATTATAATTACATTATCTTTGCCCGATTTAACTATAAGCCGAGTCGAGCAGTCAGTATTCAGTGGTGTTAACCACTCGGCCGCTGATGATGGTTGTACGAGAACAGGTAAAATATCCTCCCAAAATTCATTTGGAGGTCTGAAATTTCTTTTTGAAATACGCAAAAATATAATTTAAAATTATAGATCAATTTAGGGCTTTGCATTTCATTAAAATTACAAATTTAATCGGGATGATTTTAATTCCACTGCGTAACAATTCATTTCAGATTCGAAACAATGAAAAAAATGTTTCTTAGTAAGGAATTAAAGTTACAGAAAGAATAATAAAATTTACTTAATATTAGTAATTTTAAATGCTTTTTTTAAAGAAATTCAATGAAAATATGATCCAATGTGTAATTAGAAGTAAATAAAATATTATATGTTTCTTAAGAAATTATTTTACGTTTCTTTCATGAAACAATATGTTTGTTATATTAAAAAAAAGCCTTCAGTAAAGTAAAGAATTAAAAGACGGCAGGTATCATATCAGATTTCTCTTTCTCGCCTGAAAGGTTCCAAAGCGATGTTTTATGTACAAGTTCAAAAGTGTAGCTGTCAAAACTAAATCTCCAAAATGTCATATTGTGCTTAACTGGACAAAATATCAATGAAACCGAACATAAATTTCATAGGAACTAGATTTTTTCACGTTTAGGAACAATTTTAAAATTTTCAAATCGAAATCAGACTCTCAGGAAGTTCTATCCTCACATGTCTCTTTCTGAAACGTAGAATTCGGGACTAAAACTCCACACTGAAATTTACCTAAAATGTTTTTTTGAATATTTTCCCAAGTAGTTAAACTTATGGTAAAATCATTACCCATTTTACTTAAGTCTGGCCTTTTGAAGTTAGAAATATTTCCCAGCAATAAGTAAAATCGAAGGTCAATTGACTGATGAAATGGATCTAATTTTAACGCCGTGGGAAACATACGGTTACTTCAACACTCCACGTGTGTGTTACTTTGACCCGGAGACAGCTACATGAATTCGGAATAATGATCTGCCATTCGAACAGAGTCCAGATTTTCAAACCGTTGGGAAAGAAAAGATACAGATGACACATCTCTTGATAAACAAGCACTAAGGATTCTTTTACCATTTTCCCACAGTCATAAACCTCCCCGATTTGCATTAATAAATGGTACCGTTAAACAATTTACTGAGTCATCTGGTTAAAACGTCATTCCATTTATAGAATTGTCTCTTTCGTATCTTTCCCAATATTTCGATTACTCATTTGATTTTCCTGCTTTTTTCGGAAAAGAAAAGTTTTCTCACGATGTTTTTCTAAGGTTTCACGTGAGATGCTGCTGTAATTATCCACTGCCTTATCAAATACTCTCTGTTTAATACCTTATAAGTAGGCTTGCCAGACGTCCCGGTTTTCAAACAAAATCCCGATGTCCCGGCTGGTTTACTTCACGTCCCGGTAAAAATTAAATTTGATTTTATAGATTTGATTATGAATAATTATGACCAAAAAAGTCTAAAAATAATTAACTGTAAAGAATTACTTAGGATAATTAACTAATTTCTAAGTTTTTTGACCATAAATTCTCACTCGGAATAACTAAGTGTGAGGAAATAGTTTTAAATGTATTAGCTCCTTTAGCTCAAGAAGTGTTTAAGAAGACTCGACCAAGTCAAACTACGTAATTGTAAGTAACAATGCATCAAACAGAAAGGATGTAAAACTTTGTGCCAATTGTTTACGCTATTTTAATCCTAATTCAGGTGTGCAAGTATTGCTATTAGATTTCAAATGTGTCGCGGTGAAACATATGAAATTTTTACAAATCACTTATACTCTGTCTTGTTGCTAAAAGATTTGAATAACAAAGTAGTTGCCTTTTGTGGAGACAACTGCAACACTAACATCGGTGGTGTGAAAAGAGCAGGAAAAAACAATGTTTTCCATCGACTCAAGTATAGCCTAGGACCCAAAGAACATTTTCAAAAATCTAGATGAGCAAGTCCGTACAGTGTGAAAGAAGAATGTCATGGCTTTTATAAAAGATGTATTGCGTACTTGGACCTCTAGGAGAATAGTTTTTGAAATGCTGAACAGTTTTCATGGGTCAGTCTGACCAAAACAAATGCTGTTGAACTGGAAAACGCCCAAACTTCTGCTGAAATTATTTATTAAAAGCTGTCTTTTTAATGTACCCGATATGAAAATAAGCACTTGATCTGGGAGCAGTGGAAGGAAGAAGAGACTACCGGAGATGTGATTATTTCAAGAAGAAAAATGGCTTAGGCTGTTTGGTCACTTTAAAAAGAATCACATAGCAGCCTCCAGTCTGATAAAGATTGTTGAGTATGCCTTCTGTTTAAATGGGACATCAGCACCAGTTGAGAGAGTATTCTCTTTGATGAACAACGCATGGGCTTACGTCAGGGGTTTGATGAAGGAACCTACGGCTAAAGGCTTGATGAAATGTAAAATTAATATTGGTTCAGCTTGTTACGATTCTTACAAGAAGATAAAAACAAAAAAGACTTTCTAAAAAATGTCCTAGACAATGAAAAGATATAAATATTGTTCAAATTTTTGTTCCTCACTCAAAGTGTTTCTTCTTACAAGCAATTTATAAATATTAACATGTAAAAAATATAATGTTTTAATTTGTATGTCATTTATTATTATCCCTCGCTTAGGTTCATAATCAATAACCATTTATTCATAGCACTGAGAATAAACTATTCTCTAAAGCACTCTAAAAACCCGAAAAGTGTGTGTACCCTTGAATACTCGCGACGCTGGGAGGGGACATTCAGGTGTCCCGTTTGAACATTTCAGAAATCCGGCAAGCCTACTTATAAGCAGCTATGATGTGAGGATTGCATTTAAAAAAAATGAAATCTAGTTCTCTTTCTTGTAATGCTGCCTGCTCTTTGAAATACTTTCTGCTGGGCTCTGGGCAGTTCTACTTTTTTCTGCTTTAATTAATACGTTACTAATTAGATCAATTTAGAAATAATCTGAGCATTACAATTTCAGAGAGGTTAAGAAAAGGTTTGGTATTAATTTGTCTTGATTTGATTGCAAATATGTTGGCAAGTTCATTCAGTAGGTTTTAATTTATGCGCGTTCATGAAGCCACGAAAGGCATCCTGGACGATATGGTGGTGAGCGAAGCTGGGTGCCACATGGTTGGGCCCAGCTTCGAATCCTGGAGAAGACATGGATGTTTGTAACTGTTTATTCCTCCTTTTAGCAGGTGTACAATTCGTCCTGAGTATTGCATATTGAATAGCGTTCTCAGTGATAAGACGGTTAAATGACCAGTGTGTATGGCCATTCCCGAGGAACAGCAAAAAATTCTCAACTTGCTATAGCTTATGATAGTTAAAACTTGATCTACTTCTACGCAGAGTTTTTCTTTACTGAAGATCAAAGTATATCTAAGCAAAAAATAATCGCATGGGCATTAATAAAAGAAAAAGCAGAAGCGATTTCGAAAAATTGTACATATGATTAGGACTTTTGGATCAAAAAGCGTGAAAAATTAACAGCGCCTTCGCCGGGATTCGAGCCACGGATCTTCTGGGGTTAGCTGGACCTGCTAATACATTGACCGTGACAGCACGCACAACGAAACACAATAATTCCTTATATTCTCCCTCATTTATCGTCTGGTGTGATAACGTGATTCAGTCTCTCACATGGGGGAAGTGACGAATTCCTCCGCAATATTTTAGTTGCAGTGGCATCGTGAGGATTGTTAGTCGTTTCGAAACCAGGAAACATAAAAATCAGCAACTATCTTCATGGACTTTACACTGCTACCAGGACTGGCTAACAACTTACAACATTACAGCACGCACGGCGAAATGCAATTATTCCTTACAAAAGTTTCGATAACAAAGGATGCTTTTACTAAAAAAGGAGATATACAAAGGACTACTTTAAACATTACTTTCTTTTAAACAAAAACTATTTAAATTTAGTACAAAATTGTAAAAGGAAGAGAATTTATACATAGAATACTTATGAAATGCTGCATTTTGATTCTTAGTTTTACATGCAGACGACACCGAAATGGCACATATTTAAAAATAATATGAAAATGGTATACAGATAAATCAACTGTTTTTCTTTCTTTCTTTAGATGAAACTCTGAGTTTAAGGAAAAATATTAAACACCACTTAGATTTTCTTAAAACCACTTTAGATATCATCATGCTTAATACGTACTTTCGTAAGCAGCAGTCATAATGAAATGATATTAAGGTTTGACTGTAAATTGAAATGCTTCAGCAACGCCTGAATTTCATTTCGAAGTTATTAATTGAGTCTTTCCGAAATTTTTGCAGCGTAACGTTACGCTAATTAGTATTCATCCATTATTTTGGCAAGTGCTGTCTCTGCAACAACACTGCATTGCTCCACACTGGTGACTGAAATTCCACTGGCCATCAGTGACCAATGGCATTGCTGGCCACTAGTAACCATCTTTTTGACAGTCATTAGTATCCTTCTGTTATTGTGAACGTTTATTTAATTTTAAGAATTTTTCTAAATAATACGCTGCCTGCCCCATACCAGCGAGATTATGCAATGACCGCCAGTAATTACAGGTTACCGGTGACATAGGTCAGCAGCTAGAAATTTTGTTTTGATACCGTTAGCTGCTGCGAATAGACAGCACCCAATAGAACTGTTTTCCGCTGCTGAATTTGTATTTAATTTTATTTTTAAAATTTATTCAAGTTTACTTCATTGCCACAGTGACCGTCAACTAATAGGTCAATGATGACCGACTCCCTTAATGGATTCCAGTGACCAACAGTCTTCAAGAATAGCATTGTGCTTCCACACAATTTTAATTTAAAACTTTACCTGAATTTATTGAACCGCCTTACACCGGTTACCGATTGTTTCCCCCCAAGTGATCCTCAACCAGTAAGTCAAAGAGCAGTGCAAGCAGTTCCTGTAGATTACACTTTTATTTGACATTTAAGAATATATCTTATTAATATAAAGTAAGATATATTAAAATGTTTTGTTCCTATGAATAAAAGATATTTTTATGACATGCATTACATACTTGGAATAGAATCGTTTGGAATTTTTAGGTTAACCAAACTTCACTTCTTTATGACAAAAATTAAATTGGATTATTTGGATTACAGAAAAGCATCTGCGGGCTGTCTCCGCAACCTTAGAGAAGGGATTCTTTTGTAGAGAACTTTTTAAGGGAAACTCATACTCACGTAACACATGTGGAAAATCATGAGAATTTCCATATAGTCAGCCCGTTCTTTGTGATTTGAAAATTCAATCGAACTACCAGTGTTCAGTGATACTACTGCCCTGAAACCAGCGTATAAAGTTTTTAAGGTACCAAAATCTGAAATCACAGCAGATCTGCACAGATACGAAATTTAAAAGCAACACACTGCGGATATTTCATAATAAATCAATACCCAATTTTGCTCTCAATTTTACTTTTTTTTAAAGCACAGTCAAAATTTTCAAAAGACATTTCTATTTATAGAAAATACTTTGTAAATGTTTCTAAAGTTTATTTATTTACTTATATTAAATGGTCATTTCTGATAATGAAGTATCATTTTGGATTATTTTAGATGAAAAATGAGTTTTTATCGTTAGTTTTGCTCCATCAGTATAAAACTGTAATACGGTATATCAAGAAAAGTATATTAATATTTTTATGGTAAAGAAATAGTTTATTAATCACTTCATTTTCAACTTTATGCTCCAAGTATTATATGCGCACCTAACGTATTGTTAGGCAAAGAAAATTCCTAGTAAAGAGCAAATTTTAAAGAGCGCAGCTTGTCCGAACAACACCAAGTAAAGAGTGATTAATACACGTATCGTTGATAAAATATATGTTAACATGGATACAAAAAGTGATTCTCTTTTAAAGATTTCTAAATAACGTTGAAAGGTATTTTATTACGTCCGTCTAATAATGGAACGTTCAGAGTTCGACTATCGGAGAGGTCATCGCGCAATTTTCATGTATCTTGCTTCAGAAAACTTAATGACTCTAAAAATGGCGCCCGAACTAAAATGTTGCGACAATAATTCATCACCACCAGGATTTGGCGATTGGGTCCCCTTGTGGCCAATCTCTCTTTAAATGGAGGAGAATGTAAAGTATTTTCCTTCTCCTTACCATGTGCCTTTGTGGAGTACTTGGAAACTACATACGGCTAGCTATCAGAAGGTCCAGAGATCGAGTTCGACGATACTGCCTTGTTTCATGTTTCCTGCTTTGATAAAACTAATGGTTTCACAGTCCAGTTGAAATTTTGAAAATTAAGTAAAAACGTTGTACCCGAAAAAGTGCCTTTTAATCTTTAAACACTGTTTTTACGAATATGAGGAGGCAATTTAAACTTCCACTTAATTATCAGATTTTTTAAAGCGTATTTTCGGAAGTAACAGGTAACTTTGATATAGTTGTATATCGAATAGCTTGAAAGAAAGCTATATTTTTACTTTGATCAAACTTAAAAACGTAGTTATTCGTATGCGAATTTTTTATTCCAAATAAAAAATGCTTTTTGCTAAGCTCTTAGGATGAAGTTCTCTTTTTATGTGCTCCATAGAGAGCAGTTCAGGTCCACTAAAAAACGCTCTTATCATACTCCTTGCAAGCAAAAGGAATTTTTTGTTATAATTACTATTGTAAAATCAATAAAAAGAACTGGAGCATGAAATTCCAATAGAATTATTACAATTAAAGAGTTGCTTAAAAAACAACATTTTTAAATAATAAATGTAATGAAAGCGATTTTTAGATAAAAAGAATTAGAAGCATTTCTAAACAAAATATTACTATTTTTTCATTAACCCTGTAACTAACATGCAACTTTCATTAATTCTGAAAATGCCTTGAAAATGTCTTAAAACGTGTGTAATTGTGTTTCTAATTTTACAGATTTTTAGATTACTTAGTTTACTGAATTATAAGAAATACGCTTAAAAATGAACTATTCATATTATTCTTTCTTCAACGACTATTTATTCTGCATTTGTATTCTTGTCTAAAGGACTAGATTTGCAGTTTCCTAGAGGCTTATGTCGAAAAAATAGAACTAACTTTATAGTTTTCCTAGAATGGAATAGAAAGACGAAAACAACTCTAAACTATACTGCTTCCCATGATATGTGTAACTATTTGAAAGACAAGAGCTATCAAAGCTGTATTTTATTATTATTTATTTCACAGCTAATTTATGATGCAAATGTGAAACGATTACAAGCGCATCTCTTTTCCACTAGTAAAAATAAAGAAATCAGTAACTCATGTAATTCGTATAAGCAGCATCAGTGGTTATACCAGCTACATGATCAGCGGCTATGTGATCCGGCATAGAGAAGAAAAGATGTTAAATATCTGCTTGGGGTATGGAAGTCATGAGATTTCCATATCAAAATTATTAAGACATGGGTAGTTTGTGGTGCACTAGACGTTGTGCAATCATGGACAAGACAAATTCAATAGGCTCTATATCTGGTAAAAGATAGAGAGAGAGCAGAGAAGTAAGTGCTACACAGTGGTTTCCCAGAAACTTTTTATATTGCATGTGGCATGAGCTTACACATTGTTTTATTAATAACTTATCCCAGGAAGGCCAGAAAATAAAAAGCTGCTTTGAGGAGTCACAAACGTGACTGTGGTCCTTCAATATATTAAGGCAATTCGCGTTACTAGGTGCGAAGGGATGGGACTCCTTAACATAATGTAAGATACTAAACAAGGACGACGATGCATAGTAAAAGAATCCTTCAGTTTTTTCTGCGGTACCACTGGACTCATAGGCGACCATCAAATTGCTTGAATTCGTCTGGAAAGGCGAGATTGTACCGTCGTCCCCGCCCCGAAGTTCTGAAAACTACTGCAGTTTCAGCTGCCTGCAGTATACAGCCGAAATATTCGGCGCCTTTAAAAAAATTCCTGGATTCAGAATGAAGACCGAGGAACGATAACAAACCGTGCGTGCTGATACCGACTGCTTTGTATCAAACGTTAAGTTGGTGAGTTCACTGTGCAAGCCAAGCTTACTAAGATGGCGGTTCTTTCACTCAGTGGCGTAACTGAACTATTAGGATCTTCAGAATAAACGAATTTTTCTCTCTCTGCCCAATGATTCTATACTCGCATTATTTTTATCGCATTCTCACCAACACGGGCATAGGTTTTCGCAAGACTGACTCGCAGCCTCGATACCTTATAATACTCCTGCAATGGCAGACTCTGCTGGTATCTCTGATGTGTTCTTTAATGAGGAGTAAACGTAAGCACTTTATGCACGAAAACAGGGAGTAAGCACACTCCGATAATTTCCAGAGGCTATTAGTTCTTCCATTTTTATTCTGTTACCTGATAATAGGAAACTTTACTGGCGAGCAGGATTTGCAAATGTGCTTCATTTCCAACCGTCCTTCTGAGATCTATATATCATGCAAATTTCGAGTAGATCGGGTGCATGATTCCGTGGTCAGAGTGTTAATGGTCACCAGTACACATTGTTCATAAACGGCTCCCTTTTACGCTGATAAGCAAAGTATTAATATGATTTTGAAAATAAATGAAACAGTTTAACCACTCGGATTCTAATTTTGGCCCGGATTGTGTCCTTCGCATAATAAAAGTAACCGAAACCTAAAATATATTTAAGTAGTTTTCGTAACGAAACTACTGTAAGAAGAAAGTAAAATTGCAGCAGGTTACATCATTGTGTAGGCTGAAAAATCTCCGCTTTTGTATGCTATTTCTCTTCTTCAGCGCAAGGAATTTTAAACTTCTTAAAAATAATTTTTTTTGTCTTTTCTTATTTTGTACTGCGTTAGGTTTATTTGTTACTGCCAAATTTCTATTAATTAATATTTCATGAATGCAAGCTCATTAGAAACTGTGGAAGATCTAAAAAAGTACCAAGACTTTCAATTAGCTAAAAAGTATGTGTTTAAGTATTGTTTTTCTCAGAAATGTAAAAATCTAATTCTGAAATTTAACATAATTTTGCGAATATTCAGTAAGACATACAATGCAATAACTATTGTATTCCATGTAAGGGGAAGTAGCTGTCATCTGCTCTTCCTTAATCACTTAACAAAGGAACCTAAGAAAGTAGGCAGAAATGCAAGTTGAATTTTTCCTCTTTGGTTCTGTAACAATTTTAATACCTATTATACCAAATCAAAAGAGAGAAAACCTCTTTCCTTCTTTTTTTTATAATATTCATCTTTACCTTTCAAGTAAACAATATGTTTGAAATATTTTAATTTGTGGTACTTCTGAGAAATGCCTTAGAATTCACTCGAATAAGTCGCTTGACTGTAATGGTGGTTAGAAGAGGTTAAACTTCGATCAAGGGCTGTGGATTCGGATTTCAAATCGGATAAAGCCATGTCTGGCTGTGTCTAATGTACTGGATTTGTAATAGCAGCCAGGTGGTTCATCGTGCACAACGTTTTTGACATCAGGCTTGAGAAACTGCAAGTGGGTTTCAATGACTGAATAATCGGTGGTATCTCGCCCTTGGGAATTAAAAAAAGGATCGCGTAAAATTTTACGCTTTGAATGAAGTGAGCGAGTTTGCTTCCACTAGTGGTTTGAGACGTAAATAAAGGTATCGAACTTGGTCTGTAATACAGGAATACTTTCCAGTCTAAGCATTGCGTGTTTTTTAATTCAGCGTTTTCGCTATCTGCTAACGGAAAAAAGAAGGTTGTGCATTCCGATTTTGTGTAGAATTTCTGTTTACTAACCTTATGCAATTATCTCAAAAGAAAAGGATTTGCTGAAAGAAGATCATCTGTTTTGTGGCTGTTGCTTTAGAGCCAGATTTATCAACCAAATACTATTAACGGGCTCAAGCTCAAGTAACGAAGAAAGGAATCCGTCGTGGCTTGAGGGGGAAAAGAGAAAAAAGAATGAGAAGAAATAAGTAGAAAATAATCTTTTGGGAGGAAAAGAGCAAAATAAGTCGCATGGGAACAATTTGTAGCTCGGAAAAAATAAGCTTAGAATAAAACGAGTTAATTTGTAAGCTTAAATAGTGACTGGGAGAAGGGAAAATAATTCGAACTATTTTCAGATGAAGATAAAAACATAAAAGTATGAAATCATTGCTTAAAAAATGGTGATTTCAGAAATAAATCTAGAATGTGAATACGCAAAAATAACGTGAAGTATGAGACAAAAACGTTTTTGAACTTGCTTTCAGAAAACTTCCGGAAGATTTCGCATCATCGGCTGTCTTTTGTTTTATCATTGAAGCAAATTTTCAGTTTCATTTCAAAATGGAAGATCTCTCACAGAGAAAAACAAACATGGATTATGGTATTAAAAAAGAGATCTTGCTCACGTTCAGCTACATTATTATCGTCAGGTTTCTGGTGACATTCTGAGGTTAATTAAAACAATTCATGATGACATGTCATAGTTCTTATTTATAGTAAGTGCAAAGAGAGTAAGGAATGTGTTTTGAGTATTAAGATATAATAGATTTTCATTTGTATTCGATATTATTCCATTAATAATATTAATACTTAATAGAAACTGAAAAACCTTTGCTCTCATAAAAATTCGGAGATGGAACCTATGCTTGGTAACAGTTCATAGGGACCCTAGTCCCTCGCTGGTTGTTGGAAAAGTATATCCTCAAGACAAAAAAATATGAAATCAAATTACTAGAATTTTATTTTAATATTAGTTATTTTGAAAGAGTCACTAAAATCTTGTTATGGTTGTCCCAAATGGCTGGATGTTTAATGCGTTAGTCTGTTTTGGCCAATGCACTTCGGTCATTCAGCCGTCTCATCAAGAGTATTATCCAGGATGCACAACAGGGGCGACCAAATTAGCCCCAGGAAAAAAAAGAAAGTTCGGTCCAAAGTTTGATAAAGAACATGCTGGTGGATGTATCTGAGGATCTCTCTCCTTCTACCCTACCACAAAACTTCTGAAGAGGACGTTAGCCATTATTTTAAGTGCCCTTATGCCGCACAGACACAACACACTTACGAATATACAGAATTAGTCGGCTAGTGATACGGCAACCAGTATCGCTAACCACTGATACCGATTGCGACGGCTGTTCACTCAAATATTATTAATTTAATTATTTTCGAATTTTTAAGGAAACAAGGAGAAAAAAAGTTAAATTCCAATTCGCAATCTACTTTATATTTTTTTCTGTATTTCTTTGAAACTTTTCCAGAAATGCACACCTTTTAAAATTCTGTGTTTAACAACAATTTTAACGAAGATAACATTATTGCAGTAAGTCCTAAGAACGTTATTGCGTTTAATTCCTAACAACTGCATTTTACAATATTTCATTGAGTACTCCTTTTTTAGTTAAGCTGAATTTTCTAAGCTGTGTACGATGTTTTGCTCTTACAAACTTTGAAATAAGATTTGAAGATATGACATTTTGAGAATAACTAATGAAGGAAATAACATTGTTGTCTTTTTGAAATATTTATATTCTTCTAACTTAAGGGAATGTTTAGTTTTAGGAATAATTATTTGGCCAAGTGAAAGGATAACACCTCAGGTATCGGGATAGTTATTTGTTAAGGTAAAATGATAAGACCTCTGGGGAACAGTAAAAGAATATCGAACGAAGGAACAGCTGTGTCATCAAGTGAGTGCCATGTGGAAGGTGATGCGTTCGTCATCCTGATTTGTAGAAATGATGAAAGTGAAACATCCTAAGAATGCCTCCTAAGAAATATTATTGATTGAGGTAATTTTTATTCTTGACAGAGGCTTTTTAACTACAGTCCTAGAAATCTGAGGTTTCCTTTTTATCACACACACCAAAAAAGGTCTCATAGAGTGGATTTAATCTTCTTTATTTGGTATGAAACTCAAGAAAGATATCAGTATAAAGCAAGGAACACAATCGATTATTTTTTCTAAGCGCAGCTCCTTGCTGTTTCGATTTGGTCGGGCACTAGCTCTATACGCTTATTCGCAATTTATGATGGCGCTTTAGTTTCCTAAGTTTATGACTGAAATAGTAGTTTCGTTGATGAAAGTGGGCTGTACCTTATCCAGTTGCTTTATCCTGATAATCTAAAATTTGGTATCTTTGTTCTCAGATCTATGAAAGCATGAAAATCTGTGATTTTCGTTGTTATCGAGTGTGTTAATGAGTCACCCTCTTTCTTCAACTGCATACTTAGCAGCCTATTTATATCAGCTATATCCTTAATATTAAATGTTTGCAATTAATATAGTTGTTTTTATTCAAGTATTCGTGTTTATGGGTAAGGGCTAATAAGCTCGGAATAACAAGCTAGCAGAACAGATTTATAAGAGCATGCAATGAATTCAGGTAAACACATTACAGATCACATAAAACCGTATATATATTCGTAAGTTACAGCTGCTGCTTTAGCATACATTGAAAGATTTCAACACAATATTTGTAAAATTGATACCGAATATTTACACAAAAAACTGCTCATTGCGATACTTGTTTCGCGACACGGTTTTTATGAATCAGATTCAGTCTACGTACGTTAAGTTGTTGGAAGTGAAATGTCAGTTTTGAAGCGAAAGGTTTTAAATATTGTGAAATAAGCCGCCCAGATGGTATAGTGGTTAGGCGAGCAAACTACGATACGGAAGGCCCCGAGTTCGAATCCCGCAGAAGGCATGATTATAATTGTCCGCCCCTTATTAAAAGCTAAAGGTGGCCGCTTGTTAGGTTCTTTCACAATAAAATGGCCACCACTTCCGGCCTTAGTCCAGTGGTATGGACTAAGGCCAATCGCGTTCCCAAAACGAAAGTACGAACTTACTATCTTAAGAACAAAACTCTAAGGTAAACCAAATTAACACAGAAATTAAATAAATACAGATTGTGTAGCATAATTTAGAATATAAATGAATGAATTAATTAATTAGCTTAATTTCGCTACACAACATTCCTTCCCTAACCGGATAAAAAATTTTGGCGAGCCAAAAGTTTTCACAAAGATAATGGCAACAGGTTTACATAAAGGCAAAACAGAGAGCGGTTACCAAAGTGAAACAAAAAAAAAAACAGATAAGGCTCATGAATACAACTAAACAAAAAGTGCACGGAGATCAGTGATACAATATGCGCATGAAAACCAATTTACGAGCAAAACTGAAGACTTCAAAATTTCTGAACCAAAATTTTAAATGCAACGAAAGTGTAAAATACAATTCCTGTTCCCCCCCCAAAAAGAACAAGTTGCACAGATTACGAAAGTAGCAAAACCATGTAGTGTTGTCAAATAACAATCAAGCCAATAATCTAACCGAAACAAATCCCAAAGGCCATTAAATCTGGGAACACCAAAAAGAAAAAAAAATTAACTTAAAGAAATGGAGCCAAACAGCTGGGATCAGCTGCAATACCTCCAACAAAAAGAAACAAGGCTATTGAGACAACATAGTTAAAATCCAAAACAACATGACCACCACCTCACATGCCTAAACATGTAAAATACCAAACTGCAAAAAAAATCAAACAATGAGAAAAATCAGCACCAATGAGTGCACAAGAAAAATCAACGTCTGAACTGCAGCAGGTAATCACACATATAGAATTTCCGCAAACAAGAAAGTGTCCAACAAAAGAATTTGCTACAATTTAGAGAGAAAACCAAACTGCATCAAGTTTCACTAAGAACTGAGTGCAATCAAACTTATCTTCCTTGAAGACACAAAATAGTTCTCAAAACAAATCCAGTTTCCGGAGAGTAATCGAGTACTGAAAATGAAGTGCATGCATTGTACGCTAGGTAGCAATCGAAAGTATGGCATCCCACAAGACTGCAAGAGCTGCAGGTACAAAATGCAAAAGCTCACAAGAAGGAAGTGCATAAACTAAAGAAAACTTATAACCACTTCAAATCACAACTCCTAGACATACACTAAGTTTCTAGAGAAATTACAGTTTGTCAGATAGCACACAGTGTCAACCAGAAAACCAGAAAACGATAAGAAATTTGAAAGACAACCAACTTGAAAATAGAAACTCAATACCAATCTCAAATCAAATTATTCTTAAAATCTCAGAAATCAATCCAAATTCTTACAAAATTTCCAAAACGTAAACTCACATACATAAATTATAGTTCCACAAAATCAAGTTTATTTTCCCAAAACAAATTTTCACTTGCACTTTTAAGGTCAATCAACACTGCTACAGGTTCAACCAAAATTGAAAATAAATTCAAAAACTGGAATTACTACAACCAACTTTTAAGTCTCAAATTAACAGGTCAAAACAACTAAGCTCACTGTTAAACAAAAACCTTTATACAACTCCACTGGTAAACTTCACAATAAAACTACCTTTAAACAACGCGACAATCCGACCAAGGTGTAAAGTAAGATCAAATCACTTTTAACCAGAATTCTAAAATTTTCCAAGAAATTCTAACCTTACACATACTCTCAAAAATTTACAGTGCATACTTCCTTTAAAACAGAACTAAATTTTTTATCCCGTGATCAAATACTTATGAACAGAAATATTACTAAGACATAAACAAACTAAGACAAACAAGCTGTTAAGTCAAAAAAAATTTAGTGAGCTACAAACCTATCACTGATCTCACGTGACATTAAATCCTAACCAAAATTACATTAACAAAAGTAACAATTCCCTTACTTAAACAAAATTCAAAATTTTGAAATACATTTCCCTCAGTCACATATGTTCACATTCAGTTAACACTTTAAGATCCTTTAAAACATTAAATCCTAACACAGCCTGACATGAACTTAATCATTAAAATTTTCAATCAACCAAAACACATTAGATCTAAAATAAGTGTCAGGTAAATTAGATATGCATAACATACTATTGTATTATACTCAAAACACAACGGAAATAAGAACTCAATATTTCTAATATGCATTCAATCTAATAGCTCAGAATCAGATGTAAAAATTTCTATACTGAATTTATGAAACACAAATATACCAACAGTATTCAGAAATTAAGCCATTCAGGCAATCTACCGTGTATTTGTTTGTGTTGAACAATTAAGGTCCCAAAACAATGTGTCAAAAGTACATATCTGTAATATACTCTATCAAGAAACATCAGTGTAAATATGAACTTAAAATTAATACGTCCACTGCATAGACTTGCTACTGTAAACCATTAAATAATTAAAGTTTTAGTACCAAGTCTAGACATGTGGAAGAAAAATTGCAGAAAGTAAATTCAATATGACACCAGCATCAAGTTCGAAACGTGCACGTCACCAATGTTATATTAGGGCCTTAGAAGAAACCCCAAATATAAATTAGAGCTTTTAGTGGTTAGTACATTAAGATAAATAAGTTAAGTGCGTTGTGATTAATGATTTAAATACCCGAACAACCCAATGAATACTGATGTTGGTGTCATGTATTGTTTACCAGTAAATAAAATAAAACATCATGCCAAATTTATAAATGAAACATACTTCTATTTTACTATCAAAATTAATTTAAACTATTGGCTTTTAGAATTTAAAGCTCCCGGGTGTAAAAAAAATATCGTATAATTAACATTTTCTAGCATATTAATATTAGAATCCAGTAGGATTGCATCTTAACATTTTAAATTTATATTGCATCAATTGACCAACTCTCATAGCATTTTCGAAACCTTATCAAATATTGCAACACTTTACATACTAAATAGTTGTGATATAAGGTATTTCCCCCGCCTTCTTCGCATGCCTTCGTGGTGTAGTGGTCTGCATGCTCGACGCGTAACCGAGAGGTCCGTGGTTCGATTTCCGGCGAAGGAGTTGCTTATTTTTCATGTCTCCTGCTTCGAAATAACCTAATGTCTCTACAGTGAAAACTTCCTACTGTACTATTGCTATAATTTCTAGATATTTAATTTAACATTAATATATTTTCTTCTATTAAATTATGATTGGAATTTCACTGTAGCAATAACCCCCTAATTCAAGGGAAAAAAACCTTAACTGTCATCTTCAATCCAAGACTCCGAAAGGAGAAGTTCAGCAACAGAAAAGAAGGTTTAGGTGGAAATAGGCGACAAACCAAGGCCTTGAGCCTGGTAGCAGAAAATCAAGCACATCATAATTTCAGGAGTAAACTTGTTCCAGAACAACAAGGAACGGGAACCGTAGTCAGGAGGCTGGGAAGATGACTCGGAAGACAAACCTCATGTCCTTCACGGCAGGTGAACGGCCGATCCTAATTCAGATGACAACGGAACAGATGGCCTGCCAAAAGTAGGCCATAACGAAGACATGGAGTGACGCTCCCAGGCTTGAAGATGCTGTCTTTTTTTCTTTTTCTTATAGTTATTTTTCTATTTAGAGTCAAAGAAATTGCTTACTTAGCGATTGTAGAACTTAGACATTAACTATTTATCATGCAGAGCCCGAAAAATTAAACAGAACTGTTAAGCGGTGGCCTGAGGGAGCAAGAAATGGTCCCTCGTCCTACATAAATTCAGCACATCCACAACCGGAGGAAAAAGCGTTCGAGAGAGCGAAAAATCGCGTGCACCGGCTTTTTGTTACAAACTTCTACCAACGGCGCCAAAAATCATTCAAAAGGGTGAAAATTCCTGATAAAAGCGCCCCGAAGAAAACAGTATAAAAATTCTTACTTTTCAGAGCGTTAATTCAACAACTTTCCTTAATCTCGTCGTAAACTAGCCAAATAAAAACAGGTGTTAACAGTAACTTAGAACTCTACCGTAAACGCAAAGTGATTTGCGTATGACATCTGTAATATATCCTCATAAATCTTCATAAATCACCAGAAAGCAGCTTAATATCGACAAGATAGCAATCACACTAAATCCTACGAAAGCTACAAAATTTTGTTAATTAAATTAGCATATTTCACAAACTAATAAAGTTATCGACTTGAAAGTAATTTTAAATTAAAGTGCAAATCTTTCTGTTTCTTCTAGTGTAATTATAAATATATAAACTCAAATTAAGTATTTTAAAATCCAGATTATAACATGAAAAACAAATCCCATTCCCATTGTCTGCTGCCAATCGCGTTCCGCAAAACAAAAGTACGAACTTACTATCTTAAGAACAAAACTCTAATTAAGGTAAACCAAATTAACACAGAAATTAAATAAATACACATTGTGTAGCATAATTTAGAATATAAATGAATGAATTAATTAATGAGCTTAATTTCGCTACACAAGAATAGTCCGTAAAATACGGTATTATCTTATACTTTCGCATCAGTTGCAAACACTTAGAAAAGTCTAGAAACTTGCTTAGTGGATTCTTCATGATCTCACTGAATGGTTAGATGATGTCGAGTTTCCAAACCAAAAGACAAAATTAAAATTTTATCCAAGAAAGATTAATGATGACAGTTTGGCAGTGCATAATTTATATTCTTTCTCAAAATACATATAGTTAAAATATTAAAACAGAGAAGTATTTTACTCAGCTATATTAAATGTATCTGAAGTTGCACATTAAGCAACCCTTATTGTGTAATACAGGTGGAATAATAGTGCTTCATAATGATGTGAGAAAATGTATGTCAAAAACAACAGCCACCACCTCCGAAAAAAAATATGAAATTTGCACTTTGAGACTCTTCCTCATCCATTATACTTATAAGATCTCTTTGGCAGCATGCTACTGCCTTTTTAAATATCATTTTAAATATTGGATCATTTTGGGTGAGGAAGTGGTTCAACAACGATGCAGAAATTTGTTAAGTCTATAATAACGGACCTTTATGCAACTAGTGTGAACATATATACAATACGCTGGGATAAATGTTTCGTAGGGATTATTTTAATTTTCTAATAGTTACTTTTAATTTTGAAACCCTTTCCTTTAAATTCTTGTTTTCCACCTACAACTCCCTGCCACAATGAGATTTCAGTATCGCGTTTTATGTAAATGAAGTAGAACCAGTACTTAATGGTAAGTTCAGGCAATTCTATAGAACAGCTCATAAGTTCTCAGTACAGCGTGTTCTGTCTCTTCGGGCCACGTCGTTGCTTTAAGTCTGTCCTACTACGTCCGGCCGTAATCTTACTTGCCTGTTAGTATTCGCCGGTGAGGTTTAATTACGGGCCAACTCGGTTAAATATTTTTGTACAGCTTCGGCTAAAGTTTAGCTAGTTAGAATTAGTTTAGTTTCTTATTTTCTATCGTAAGTTAAAGCCAGGTGGAGGTTTTCCTGTAAGCCCGAGAACGCCTGTCTGCAGTATTGTTCTGAGTGAATAAAACGGTATTTTAACCCTGCCTTGGATTTATGTCACATAGCTGTAAGGGAACCAGCGAATAGTTGCTAGACACATCACTAAAGTTATAGTAGCCAAGGACACTTAAATTAACTAGAACTAATCTAAAGAAGCATGTTCTGATTAATGAAAATGAGTTTTAGCCAGAGTTGCATTTATTTGAAGTTTCACTGTCAAACTTTACATTTCATGTTGAATAACCTGACAAGAGAGCGTCTGAAATTTGGATGTGATTTTTTTTTCTTAGAGGAGTGTGAGGGGTTGATTGACTAATAAACCAGTGCCATATTTTGATGTTTAGATGAAAACTGATTTTCATGTTTGTGTAACTAACTTTTTTAAAGTTGCAAAATTAATAAGGACTCGTATTACAATGCACAATACTTTCTCCCAAACAGCTCATTAGAACTCCGGATCACTCTTAACTTACACATATGAAATACATGCTTCATGTATTCATCATGCTATTATTTTCTCTTTTAATTTACTTTAGGAGCTCAGCAATGCATCCGTTTCAACCTGTCAGGACTTAGTGTTCTGTGTGTATTCTTTGAGAACATAGTAAATTCTGTAAAGGGTTCTTATCCTTACGTTCTAAGTCCTGAACTGGAACAGGGAGCGGAAGGTACGCTATGTTCTGATGTAACTGCTGGGCTGGAGAATAACTGCACGTGAAGGGATTTGAAATCCTTTTTTATTCAATCACTATTAATAACAAACCTCCCAATTCGGGAGAGATACAGAACGTAACAGACCACACTTTGGTCAAACTTAACAATCAAATAAATTTAAATGAATTAAAATAGAACTTAAATTAAACGTTGCTTCGCAGAGCAATTCGCGGAAGTTGGCCTCTACCGAAAAGGGTGCGTAGCAAGGTATACTAAATACTACCGCACTTTAATTTATTTTACAATGCAATCACGTAGTAAGCACTATGGCTTATAAATTTAAACTGCTAGCTGGTCAGGCAAACGTTGAGCAGCGTGACCGTGATCTGAGGCAAAGCTCTCACACACCGAGAGGTTTCCACCTCTGGCTTAAATAGTGCTTGGCTGAACTTCAAAAAATTAGCATAAGCTAAAAACGCGCGCTTCTTCTGACAGGAAGTTGAAGCAGAGAGGAGATAGAAAAGATTTAAATTAAAATAAACTTGGTTAGTTTAACTAAAACCTTACAAACCTTTATTCATTTTTTTTCATATAATTCTAAATATGTCGGTTCGTAATCCTGAAGGTACTCAAGCACTTACCTCCCCAATGGCCAAATGGTTAAGACCGCTGAATGCTGAGATCTCTAGCTGGGTTCGATCTCGGGCGAATGGACTGGCTATATGGTATTTTTTCGTGGTTTTCCCCAAGCGAAATGTGAATACGAGCCAGATTGCTTTAGAAAATCCTGCACGAAGGCTAAGCTAAAAGTGATTAGAGTTCATGATCATGAGTCCTGTATTTTTCTGATGCTCTGTTTTCCCAGTCATTTAAAGTTGCGCTATTTTGAAACAGCAAAAGTGAAATAAGTGTTAGAAGTTCACTCTAAAGGTTCAAATGTTTTCTCTATACCCTCGGCTTTACGAATGTACGGAGAAATTGCATCGCACAAAATCGAATAACAACTGACAGTTTACTCACGCTGAAGAAACAAATTCCCCCGAGACTTGATTTGATTCTGGTCAACAAGCGCCTCACGCATTTAAAAAGGATTTAACAGGAAGTATGGGAGTCACGATGAAGAGAGCAGGCGCTTTGGGGAGAAAAGACTTACTGGTACTTAACGATTTCTTGAACTCTGAGAATTCTTAAGAAAGAGAAGACCTGCTCCTATTATATATGTGAGTTTAGGTTAATGAGAAAGGATTACGTCTGAGAGCTAATGAACATCATAACATTCGTGAACCTGACAGGCATTATCTTAATTTTGACTCTCTTATTCAGAATGATAACATGCAGGTTCTAAGTTCCCACTTCGTTTAAAAAGAACTAAATGTAAAAATAAGAAATAAATACTGCTTAATTTCTTTTTGTTCTAAACATCTTGTTAAACTTAAAAATTATTAAATTTCTTGAAGGCAAAAACAGGAACACAAAGAGAAAAAGAATAAAGAAATTTGATTTAAAACAAAATATAAAATAAGTCCATACCTCTAGAGTTACAAAGGAAAATTAAAGAAAGGTACATCATTTCACTATTTATCCATTTGTAATATGAGCAAAACAGGACAGCTGTTGTTTGAGATTAAGTGTAAGGAATTTTAAATTATTACGGGTACTTGAAGATTAGGATATTATGATTAAAATTTCTGTGTTTCATACTCGTACTAGTGAAAAACCTAAGTAATAGTTTTACAATAAACCAAATCAAATGACTGCGAAGTTTTATTCAGTTTTCTGCTTTAACTGATAGTGATAGTGTCTAGATTTCAATATGAAGAATTATAAGAGTTTTGATGCGAAATAATGCAAACACTTTTAAGTATGAATTATTTTTGCATTTGTAGAACTGTACGTATACGAGTATGTATGCAACAGACTTAACTTCTTTGATCTTTTTTACATATCTATGACCTTTGAAAATTTAATTTTTCTTTGCGTCGTAATTTGTTGTCATTTGAGACGATTAATGGAAAGACTAAACTTATGTTCATGTCTTATTTAAGTAATTTTGGAATAGCTTTGATCTTTCCAGCTATAAAGAATTCAAATTTTCTTATTGGGTACATCAGCCTTTGAGAAATCTTTTGATGAAAATCCTTTAACTGTGAAATTTTGGGATTCGAGATCTAAAAACTCACGAATATAGGATCAGAAATAGTTTTGAAAAATTCAAACAAAGTAAAATAATGCCTCGAAGTGTGAAAAGACTAAGTTTCTTTCATAAAATAGTTCAGTGAGCAAGTATCATAGTTTTGTATTAAAAACAATTGTGCTCTTGTGCTGATAATTCTGTTTGCTACTAAAGCAAAACTGACGATGAAAATGTTTTATAGAAAACTAAATAATTATTTACTTATAGAAAACTAAATAATTATTAAAT
>KK121369.1:150811-216793 GCA_000611955.2 Stegodyphus mimosarum | reverse complement strand
AGAGATTTCTTCTTGCTGCACGACAATGCGTGCACTCATACGGTTAGAGTTTTGGTGCAGTTTCTAGCGGAGAAATGTGTGCCATTTCTTAACCACCCTTCATATTCACCCGATTTGGCACTGAGTGCCTTTTTTTAATTTTAGAAAATCAAACGTCACGTGATGGGTCAAAGCTATGACGACGTAATCGATAATCAAGCCGCAATGACACGCAAGCTGAATAATGTCTCAAACAAGGACTTTTCTGACAGTTTCTTATGTTTACATGAACTTTCTTTGCATTGTACTCAAGTAAGGGAAAACTATGTAGAACGCATGAAGCATTAAAACCTTCATCTTAAGTTTTCTCTGTTTTTCATTAATCCAGTCACTTTTCGGACAGAAAGCTATCATTTTATTTTAGTTTCTACAGTTATTCAGTAAATTAAATACATAAAATTATTTCAGGATACTATTGACGTATGTTTTCGGTACTAAGAGAAAACCAGTTAAATCCGAAGTTGGATATAAGATAGGAAATTAAAGATTTTTATACAAATTTTTAGAAGTTTGTGAATCATGAGGGACGAATATCTTGTAAACATAAACATCTAATTCTTACTCACTTTCGGCTAAATTTAGCAGTAACTCACTTTGTTGGAGATATTTTACACTATATTGTTTTAGTTTTCTGTTATACAAGCGTGCTACTGCTGATAAGTTCAAGCGTACTACTGCTGATATTTCGTTTCGTCAGTACTGTTCCAAAGTATCGAACTCGGATTTCAAAGAGCATGACACATTTATCACTTTCAAAACATCAGTCCTATGAGGGGGAGGCGAAAGGGTCGAGGTCAGCAAATCTTATATTTTCAATTCAAGAGATAACTTTGCAGAGGTTACTCGTATTTGTTATTGTGTTCCTCATGAATGATTTTTTTTCGTGCGTTATAAGAATGCGTGATATGAATTTTGAGCATAGATATGCCCTCAGTTATGCTCCAAATTGTGGACAATGCAACTGTAAATGTTTACAAAAATTCAACATGCCTGTGGAATCTGTGCTTTGTAGAAAGCACAAGTTCTCAAGCGGTTTAAAATCCTTATAGAAAGCCAAGAAAGGTTGAGAGCAAGAAAGATAGATTCAAACCAGACACTTGTTCATTAAATTTTAATGAACGTTACTTCATTATGACGTACCCTGTTACACGACGTTTTCCGTAATAGTGTTTTTTCCCTTCCTCTTACTCTTCCTAAGACACCGTTTTCGTCTGACTTCAATTCTGGGGACTTTTTTGCTGTATCTCAGATAGAAAAAACATTTGAAAGGACACTATTTTGGAACCACGGGAAACATTAAATAGGCTAAGAAGAAGCAGCTGAATACCATTTCAGTTTGGAGTTCCAGACTTGTTATGAAGAATGGGTACAACATTTCTGGTGGTGAGTGGGTTTACTGCGGAAGCTTCTTGAAAAGAGTTCGAGTAGATTTTTATATTAAATGCAAATAATAATAGTCATAGAAAAGTCTCATTACATTATCTGTAGACCTAGTAATCGGGTGGGAGAGGGGTTTGGATATATGTTTAACCAAAAACGGGAAAGCTCGGATTATTTGAAAAGTAGATTATTTGAAATAATACTTCCTAAAATTAATTTAAAGTTAAGAAAATTAAAATAAAATAATCAATTGCATTGAAGTGACTCTGAATTAGTAACTAGATTTAAGTTTCTTGAACTAAGGCAGCCTAAAAACAAATTTTGTGACAGTTGTTTGTGAAGCGTTTTAAAAATGCGGTATTTCAAAGGCTCTCCAAGGCAAAGAAAATGATCTAAAATACGTTCATACGAGGAAACATTGGACAATAGTTATGAAAAGTAGGATAGAGTTTAGTCGCGCATGTTAATAAGAAATATATTTTAATAGCTATTATGTAACTATTTAAAGAATAATAAATTTATAAATATTTTTCATGTAGTGCACGGATTATTAAAGCAAATATTTTTTTCTTTGAAGAAGGCCTAAAAACGGCTGCTCGTATTATTCGAGTAAATAAGCTATTTATATTTTAACCATAAATGATAAAAACGTTAACTGTTCAGCTCATATGAACTAACTGAACTTAAGCTGAGCCATCCTATATTTATATTTAAATTAAATGTATGGAGTAGGTTTAAACAAATATGTCTGCATTCTTCTCGATGTCTTTCGCTATCGAGAGAAATTTCGATAAAAGATTTACAAACCTTAAATACATTACAGTAAAATTTAATTCTCAACATTTTTTTCATTTATAATTTATTTACCAGCGTGCATTGTGCCAAACAGCCTGTATTGTTGAAACTATCAGTGTTCGTAATTTGTAAAAGCTCTGACACTGAGTTCCATTAGCAAAAAGCATAAGTGAATGATTAGCATTGAAATCCCTGGAGTCAAATACCTCACCTAAAACTTTATCATCGCTATCATTAACCTGCTTTTTCAAGTTAAGAAATGCAATTTTACAAGTAACTAGTTATTTATATGTCTTTGTGTACTGAAAATATTCCTCTAAGAATTTCGTTAATAAAAATGCATTTTATAACGAAGCATGAGGCCATAAACTTATAGAGAAGAGAGTTCTTTAATTTGCAACAACGCATCTGAAACCTAATCGATATTTGAATTGTGGTTCACATTTTAAGTCATTTCTATTTTACAATGTTAGCATTAGTTTCTTATTGGTTTTATTTCAAATATGTATTCATAAAAGAAGTCCGAGGGCATTTCATGTCTATAATACTTACTGTCGCTGTCTCACAAGATCAAATTTATTAGGGGAATATTTCTTGGGACTAATTTTAAGTCGCTTTAGATGCTGAACCCGTATTTACCTTGTACTGACTGAGAACTGTTACTTTTAAGCTAAGAAAAAGAAGATATTTCTTTATTTGTATTTATTTATTTAGTTCAAAACTGACTAATACCGCTTTAAAATTTGATAATACTCTTGTGCGGTCTACCCCGTTGATAGAATTAGGGTTATCATGGTTATATAAGGCAACTTCTTACAATTTTATATTACGCATCGCAACCATTTTGTCATATTCGAATAAAGTATTTAAATTAGCAAGGAATTAAGTAAAAGTGTAAATGCCTTTAATTACTCATAATTTCAAAAATAGCTTACAACGTATTTCTTTTTCTTAGCATGCCTTCGAGGTGTGGTGGTCAGCATGTTCGACGCGTATTCGAGAGATCCATGATGCGAGTCCCGGCGAGGGCATTGTTAATTATTCATCTCTCCTGCTTTGAACAAAATGTCTCTACAGTGGTACCCGAACTAAAAGGGTGGTGGATGATGATTCTCCACCACCAGGATTGGGCGACTGGGTCCCCTAATTCCCAATTTCCCTTTAAAAGGGAAAATATATATGACTATTTCTTGCTGTATTTAAGTAAGAAATGACTATTTGTTACTTTGCTAAAGACAAAGCAAGGTCAAATTACTATTTTTTAGTTAAAAGATTGTTTCACAATGTGTTTACAAAGGTTGATATTAAATAAAGTCAGTAACAGACTTATCTTCACCAAAGCAAATTTCGCTTAGCAACGTACCGAAAACACAAAGCTAGCAACTTATGTTATGCATTCAAGCACACATCTCACCTGCGATCACTTCTTCGACTTTTGTTCTTTAGTTTCAGCTTTTGCCAGAGTAAATTAGGTTATCTTTGCAATAACTAAGTTTGATTCCCATAAAAATCCCCTAAAAATAAAAAAAAGAGTGACCATAAAGTAACAGAAACGGAATTGTCGCCATGCACCGTCTGTTCAATGGAGCATGAAAAACGTCTCACACTTACGAAGCTGTCAATTACGGGAAAATCGGTCAATATCTGCTACGGCAATGTCCTGAGTAGGCGAATAAAGGAGAATTTATTATCTCGCGAAATTCTCAAGTACAGGGTATTGTTTGCTTTCTGAGCTGCAAACCTGGAGCGAATATCTTGCTGAATTTTATTTTTCATTCAATCGTAAACCAGTTGCTAGTATCGCGCTTTTCAGAATATTTTGAGTAGAGAGAATGTTTACACTTTTAGTTTGGATTTAAAGATTTTCTGCTTTCGGATAAGTCACTTTAGATAGGTTCTAAATATTTTTGATAAAACAATACAGATAAATTTTCAAGAACTTGAAAGGAATTTGAAACTTGCGCATATATCAAGATTCATATTTTTTTTTATCAAATGATAAACCATTGATACGTTGCAAGGGTTAAAGATGCATTTATTCCTACTTTATTTAAGACTAGATCTCAAGTATCAGATTTAAAATAGAATTTTAGGGAACCTTTAATGATATATTTCTGTTGTAAGCTGTTTAGTGTCTTGAACACGAAGCTTTACGCATATGTTACTATTCTACGAATTAAGTAATGAAAGTTTAAAATCTGATTAACTTGCTGATAATTAATCGCATTTGATTTTATAAACTTAACTGATACCTTTCAGCTAAAGCAGGAAAACAAACATTACAAAATAAAATGGCCTGTATTCAATTTAGCAGACATCTAAAGCCATTTCCACGATAATTTGAACTTTTACAAATGCGTCATACTAGAAGAAAGTAAAAATTTACTCAGGCAACACTTAAACATATCAATTATGTAGATTTACTATTAGGTTATCTTTAACTGCTGTAGCATGATTGTTCACGGTTGGCCAAAGAGAACGAATACAAGCAAATTATTCGCTGCAAGGCAACTTCAAGTTATCTGTCAGATGTCTTTTCGTCTTTTGAGGCATGTTTCTTCGCTTCGTTTACATATGGTCGCCCTGTTTCGTTGAAGGCAATGTTAAGGGTTGACAGGAAACGCAGGACGCTTTGAATATACATGCAAACTCTTTAGATAAATAAATAATTTTACGATACTCACAGATCGTACTCTTATTCTGTAGAGACATTAGGTATTTTTTGAAAAGCAGGAGAGATGAAAAATGAGCAAGGCCCTCGCCGGGACTCGAACCCCGGACCTTTCGAATACGCGCCGAGTATGCTGACCACTACACCACGAAAGCATGCTAAGAAGGCGGAAGAAATACCTTATAATTCTTTAACCAAATAATAAACAATAATACAAGTTTTCATACACTTTTCAATGAATTTTGGGTTTACAGGCTCAGCATTTCGCATAAAATCAACAACAACGAATGTTAATAAGTGTTATTACTGAAAACTTCTGTGCAGGTTGTAAGGTTTATCCTAATTTTATTAACAGTTATTTTAAGTTTATGCATCTTTCCTATCACTTCTAGTTTCAGCTTACAATTTCCTACCAGAATGTATTTTCAGAAACGCGGTTAATGCAAATGAGTAAAGGTTAGTATTTAAGTCGATGTTTCACCGACTTGGAGAGAGAGCCTGAGTTCCTGATTAGCGCGCGTTTGCCTTTTGGCTACGTCTCTCTAAGCCAGACATGGCCAAACTACGGCTCGGGAGCCGCATGCATCTTAATTGCGGCTCGCCAGTTACTTGTGATTCTTTGCCATCCGAAATGCTACTTGTTTCGAATAAATATAGTTCAATTGTTTTAATAGAAATGGAATTTGAAATAAAAATGACGTTTCGTTCTGACGGCAGTGCCACATTTCTTTATTAATCGCTAATTTAATTTCTGATATTATGTAAAAATTTGATAGATTTCAAACTGTCCACTGCCGGCTTATCGTCAATGCAACAAGTAAATACAAATAATTCCATTTGTGGTAATTACTATTACGGTTATGTTTCTTTTTGAACAGGTAATGGTCATCGGAATACACTAATACGAAGTTAATTTAAAACGCAATGCTAATATTTTTATTTAATTATCCTCCCTAATATTTTTTCTTTCAAGTTAATTTTACTGCAGGCAGTATCTGCTTACATTCTTGTGTGATTCCATTGTTCACAACAGTTGTGATCCACTTGGAAGATTTGCTATTCGTTGTAGGGTACTACTTTTATTCAGTCTTTGAATGGCGAGAGTAACTGCTGTAGAAACCTGTTTCGTCTTGCAATCCATATAGAGCTCTTTTTAATCTGTGGAAGAATTTTGCTAGGATTTTATTTTGGGTGGAGTGAACCTTCAGCCTCATACTTGGTTAGGAGACTTGTCTCAATTTTCTGCGAAACTCCTTCAAAATTAATTTCCTAAACCTAAGTAAGTTAGGCATTTTTATGCAATTGCTTCATAGATTTCGCAACCATTTACAATGATATGCTTAATGAACACTTTCTCCACATTAAACTGTTATCTTTCGTAATAATTCCTTGGTAATCCTAGGCAAGTACCATAATTTATGTCACCAATGGTTGTGCATGCTGAAATATGGGAGAAATCACTGGTTTCACAACGATTTAAATTTGAGTCAAAATGTTTAATTCCCATTTTATCAAATATTGTTATTACAGATAGAGATCTTTCATCTTAATCATCAAATCTTCATATCAATAACGTTGCATCAAGCAATGAGGGATCAACAGAACATAAATGTCTGTCTTCTCCAAAGTTTCTATCAAAATCAGCGCACTGATATTGGTGAAATCTCTTTAGCTTGTGATATTTCCTCGTATTTTTCGTTTTTTTGTTTGATGACCTTCTTTCTTTCTACCTCGCACTAGTTTAGAGGCATTTTGGTTTACTAGGTTATAGTCGCCAGTAAATATCGCACTAGGTTAGAAGCATTTTGCTGCCTTGCCCATCTAAAATTTGTCATCTCTTAGTACCCGGCACCGGTTGCCCCGGCTCTGATGCCAGCATTTACATGTATGTCTAACACGTCCATCATGAACGTCTAACATCATGAACGTCTGATTGTGATGTACTTACTTCATGAAAGCTTAGTAGCCAAACGAAAATTTGAACAATGATCCAATGCTTGATTACTACAAATTTCAGGCAGTAACGTGAAAGTTTGCTGCGTAAACGTTTCAAGTCTGATTTTTCGTTTTCTAAATTATCCTTTGCCTACAGACTCCATTTCAAATTCCATTTGAGATTTCTCTTGCACACATGTTAGGTAACCCAATGAAAAGTTGTACTATGTAACCGTTAGGCTGACAATAATTTATTTCAAACTTTCTTCTGAGCTATTTTACTTAGAAATTCAACACGAGACGGTAAGTCATTTGACCGCTTTTAAGGGTCCAACTGTTAGAATATGGTGGATCCGTACACCTGTTTGGCAAGAATTTACGAACTAAACTGTTGTGCATACGTCTGCCGTGTTACAAAAAGCCTCCAAATCGAACATCTGTGCATGTCCATAGAACTATGAAGAGTTACACTTTCATGTTATATATGGGTTTTTGAAATAAATTTTTATATTAGTGACAGGTATGGTTTCTTTTTGTAACATTAGTTTTAATTTGTTATGTATTTGAGAAACTCAGAATTTTTTCAAATTATTTCAAATAATTTTCAAAGAAAAAAATTTCAGAGTTCAGAATTAAACAGCTAGATTGAAGAGTTCGGCTGGTAGACAGATGTAATATGTGCCCGACGAAGCGTTTATATAGCCCGGCATGAACTATTAGATTTATTAGCAATAGGTTATGTGTGTCCAAAATTACCGTAACGATTCAAGAGGGCGTTTAGAGAATTTTCAATGATGCGAATGAACTTCGTTATCTAGGTCCAAAATTATCAGGACAATTCGAGAGAGAGTTTCAAGAATTTCCAATTTTGCGCATAAGCTTCACTGTCTATGTCCAAAATTATCGGGATGATTCGAGAGATAGTTTCCAGAGTTTTTAATGATGCACTTAAACTTCCTTATCTATGTCCAAAATTATCCGGCTGATTTGAGAGACAGTTTCGAGAATTTTCAATGATGCTCAGTGTACTGATTACTAAAAACATTCTGGCAGATTCCGTTAGATGCCACGTTGAAATCTTATATCAGTCAGATCCGACATGACAGATACTGATTATTTAAATACTACTGAAATTGCAAACATATTATTTTTGGTGAATTCTTGTATACTGGGTATCAATAAAAGTAGTTACTCCAAAGTTTTGGGGAAAATGTTTAATGATTTCTTAGTTTAGGATTTAAAGATTCGAATGATCTCAGCATGTTGATCCTTATGTTAAGTGTGTGGAGAAATAAAATTGCTTTTTAAGGAAAAGCCTAAACAAGTTAATAGCTTATTTTTAAATAAATATTCTTTCTCAAATAGCAGTTTCTGTGCAGTGAGCGTTGATGTGTATAATTTAATTTATCCTTTCTAAAAGACTGCTCATGACTTAAAAAACACTCAATTTTCTTTTAAATAACGATTTGTAATTTACTCAAAGTTGCCCAGTACAAGAGCACAAATTTTTATTTAATTTTAATTTAATTTAATTTTATTTTATTTTTATTTTACTTTTGTGATCTCAAAACAGTAGATATAAGATGTACTTATTCACATTTACATGTAATCATGTTAATCACATATTCATTAATTTACATCAAAAGTTTCTTTATATTCAAAATCTGTCTCATTATTTTTGAAATGATATCAATTTGGAATTGCTCTCGAACGTTCATAAACTCTATCATGCGGCTCCCATCGTCTTGAAGTTCGGCCATCTCTGCTCTAAGCTATTGCTACGCTAGGCCGTACTTTAGGCCCTTGTTTGGCTTCACCGACTTAATTAAGATTTAGGGGGCCACTACTTAGAATCTTGATAGCTTAGGCTATATCTTTCATTTAGCTTTAGTTAAGCTTAGTTAAGTTAATTTCATATTAATTTAAGTTCAAGCCCAAGTGGAGGCTGTGCTGTACGTTCCGAGTTAGGAACTGATTGTATCATATTTATTCTGAAAAGAAAGGGTAGATAACCCTTCTTAAGTCTTACGTCTCACACTTAAGCGATTATTCGCTTAGTAGTGTTTGTGGGGTTTCAAGGATTGAACACTGTATGAAATAAGTAGAGCACCATAAGGTTGTAAATCTTATTCAGGAATCTTAATAATGTTCAGCGTTCTACCATGTTTAGCATTTTTGGACGTAACATTTATGAATTTCTAGGTATAATGTATATAGTAGTTTTTAAAACTACTGTATATCGCATCAACTTTTCTTATAAGAAAGAGAAAGCATGAAAAATTATATTTATTGTCATAGTGATCCTTTTATTTATTTTTTATTCAGCAAAATTCAAGGTAGAGGACCTTAAACTTCAGATTTCAATGTTATGCCTTCGTTGGGAAAGGAAAAGATGAAGGGGGAAAAAAAGGAAAATGAATAAAAAATTCTTACAAGATTAATTGAATAATGAAAGAAATTAATTGAATAATGGCTCATTATGAAATTCTAAGAGAAGTAAGGGTAATATCCCATTAATTATCAAAGCAGTTATTCATTTGAATCCTCTTTATACTTTATAGAAGTTTATTTACAGAAATTTTGGTACTTTCGTAAAACATATTTCGGAACCTTAGTTAAAATACTTGTTTCAGTCATTAAGTTAACATAAAATGAATCATGATGTCGAAAGATGAATTTCGATGTAAAATTCCTCCAATAAAAGCCTTTGTCACAAGATATATTTTGAAGTAAGTGTTTTATGTGTAACAAGAAAATTATTTTTCTTATTTATAACTAAAGAAATAATTGAACGGTTGTTTAGAATTTATTTAGGTGAATAACTATAGCTTTTACTAATTATGGCATTCAAGTATTTTAAATATTGTAGTGTGCTTAGCATTCAAATTTGGGTTTAAAACAGAACACTTATGCAGACAATACCTATGATTTACCACTCCTAAGAAGTTAAGATGTTTTCGCTTAAAACGATAACCTAGAGTACATGTCAAAAGAGAAAATACAGATGGTTTGAGAGTCTTTGAACGATGCAAGCAACTACTGTTGAAATCAACAACAGTGCAGTACGCTGTAAACCAATAGCAAGGATGTTTGCATCCAAAGGAACCTAGAATTTATTTTCACTTGAAGAACACAATGCTGTAAAAATGCAATGATAATGTATTTAGGAAAAAAGTCAAATATTTTTTATGTGTCTGGGGGCCATTTCGTAAAAGATTACTTGCTGCCTTCGTTTTGATGTTTTCTTTAGATGATCCATGATTTACATACACTCTCATAAGAGCAAAAAAATATGTAAATAATTATAAATTTATTTCAAGTATGATAATCAGCAAAAGACTTTGCTCTTGAGTCGTCAAACAATTTTTTTTCTTAAGCCTTGTCCTTAATGGCTTCATCAAAGTCGGATCTAAAAGTGTTTAATTTTCAGAGATAGGTAATAGAGACCATTGAAATATGTGCTTTCTCGTTCCAAAATGATGCCTTTCTTAGAAGCATATCCCAGGCTTGATAAGATGGTGTGAAGTCATAGTTAGGAATCCATTAGAGGGACAACTTGCCTTTGCAGCGAAATAGTTGATCCAATTTCAAATTTTCTTTGCTTTCTGAATTGAAAAATAGTTTTAGTTGAATATCAGAAACTAAAAGGCATTATTTAAGAACATAAGTTTCTTCCGTTTTGCTCTAAAACTCTAAATTAATTTTCAAGAAGAAATCGACTAATGAAGGAAATTCGAAACTATATATTTTTATGAGAGGTAAGAAGGTGGGGTATGAGATAACGAATTCTATTATCATTATGTAACTAAGACTTGTAGTTTAGTTTATCTAATCAAAAGATAGCTTATCTAGAGAAAAGATCAATGAAAGAAATACTATAAAGTTTTGAAAAGAATGAATCTTCTTGGCAAATGTTCGATGATTTTCAATTAATCGAATGTATGATTACGTTTGATATATGAATATTTCTAGTTAGTGTTAAAAGTTTCAGAATCGATGTATGATAATTTGATATAGCGAAACATTTTAAAGTAAATCATTTCATGCTAAAAGCCAGAAAATATTCTTACTTAAATTTATGCTAAAATTGCGAGCTCTTTTGAAATCAGCTATCAATTCTGTCTGTCAAGTCTCTTTTATCTTTCTTAGAAAATGTCTCTTGCAGCCAGATCTTTCGAATAAAGCCTTTCACTTCTTTTAACGACCATGTCACAATCTTTCTCCGAGGTATTTTGAGCAAGTTTTAAAAAGCTCATTTTCGCATATATCCGACTTTTCTCAAATAACGTTACTAAAGAAATAAACATCTTTTTCTCCCAGTTCGGTTTCATAGGATTTCGTGTTTACTGACTCAGCGCGTCTTTAAATGCTCATTTCAGCAAAATGAAATTCGCTTGCTTATAGAACTCAATGTTTATTGTTCTGAATAATTCTTCGTGCATTAAAATAAACTTAAATTTCAAAAGCGTGCATATAAAGTCAATCTATAAGAATCAATCTCTTGATAATGAAATCTACAGAAGAGTTTATCGTAGATGGCGTTTTTTAGCGTGTAAAATAAGTATTCAGAATTAAGTTCTGAATAGAGAGATTGATTAGAATCCCCAGTATGCATACATCTTTAGGAAATGCGAGATACATTTGAGTTAAATTATTCCACTTTCAATGTTGAAGAATAAAAACTAGACCATGAAGAAATATATAAGTCTCAGATTTATTTGTCCAATAAAAGCTGTTTCCCTTTTCTAAATTTCTGCACAAAATTATCATCTTATCAGTCTGAAAAGGATCAAAAAAGGAATACCATTTAACAAAACATAACTATTAGGAAAACTTATGGATAATAAATACAATATATTTATTATATGGAAAACTTCAGTTTACAATTTATACGCAATTCTGCAATAAAACTAATGAAAGGAATAAAGTTTAAAATAAATTTTAGGAATGCAACCTTTATGCAAAGTTAAAACATTCTTATTGAGAAATACAGAATATTTTACGCTATGTATTTTATTAGCAAATGATTGAATTTAAATACAAGACGGCTCTTAACAAATTCTATTCCTTTGCGAAAATATTGAATGCATGCGTTTTGTAAACGCTCTTCTCCATGCAATATGGGCTAAATGCCGCCCTGGCCGGTACAGTCGTTAGCGTTAATGGCTGCTATTTCGCAAGGCTGGTGTTCGAATTCCAGATAAATCTTCGGTGACTGAAAATGTATAATGCCCTCGGTAAGGCGGCATTTAAAATACATGACAAGGGGAAGATTTGTAAGGTATTTCTCCCGCTTTCTTAACATGCCTTCGTGGTGTATTGGTCAGCACACTCGGCGCGTATTCGGGAGGTCCGAGGTTCGAGTCCCGGTGAGGGCATTGGTCATTTTTCACGTTTTCTGCTTTGAAATAACCTAATGTCTTTACAGTGGCGCCCGAACTGAAAACGGTGGTGGATGATGATTCTTAACCACCAGGATTTTGCGATTGGTTCCCCTAATCCCCTGGTGCCCTATAAAAGGGGGAATATATAAGGTATTTCTTCTGCCTTCTTAACATGCGTTCGTGGTGTAATGGTCAGCACACTCGGCGCGTATTCGAGAGGTCCGATGTTCGAGTCCCGGCGAGGGCACAGCTCATTTTTCCTGTCTCCTGTTTCAAAATAGCCTAATGTCTCTACAGGTTCTGTGGAATGGTTTGGCGGCAAGCTAAGGTGGAAGACCGTCGGACTTGTGAGTACAGAGGATTATTCTTAAAGAATGAGACGGAACTAGACTAAAGAACACTGGTATCTACAAGGTCCAAGGAAACGACAAACCGAAAACTGCGTTCATCACTTCGCTAAAATTCGACGTGATGTTCCCTTATGACAAATAAGATAAGTCCAAACCTATATGTGCAATAGACAAGAAAACATTGCGTAGGAAACAACATTTTAGGGCAGATAACTCTAGTGAATTTTGTATAACGCAGGAGAAAAAAATCTAATCCCCCCCAAAAAAGAGAGAGAGACTAATATAATGTGTAATTTGCTTATTTCTAGTTGAGAAATTATAAAATATGAAAGAAGATTCTTGTATAATGTTTCTTGGGTAGCCGATAATCTGCAGATAAGGCGAATTATATGTAAAACTGAATGTTTATTTTTATATTAAAAATGCATATTTTCCAGCGCAAAACAATTCAGGGTCTCGGACTAAAATGATCCTCAAAGAATATTATTTCAGAACTTACTGCCTAAAACTGGAATGTAAAAAAAATATTTTGATAGGCTTTTCTTGTTTTCCTAGAAAATGTTATCCAATTTCACCATAAGATATTTTAACTTTATCCACTTACCCACGTTCAAAATTCAACTCACAGCACTCACACCACAGGTTTACTTCTCTTCTTCTTTTTTATGTGAACATTACACATTAATGGAAATAATATTTCAAATCGAAACTAGGAGTTATTTTCATGATATATGATATACACTGGTGAAATAAATTAAGAGAATTATCATATTTGATCTACGATCTCCAGAACTACTGGACAGATATTAATACAATTTGGTGTGAATATAGGTTGTTATAATACAAACAAAATAAACATTCAACAGTTTTAATAGACACACATGTTCGTGTGTAACATTCATGGGAGTCTGAAGGTCTGAAACAGCGGTTGCAGAAGACACAAAAGAAGTGGGTTAATAGGGGGTATGGTCCCCTCTTACAGCCATACAGGCCTCGCAGCGTGATGTCATACTGAAAATAAGGCAGTTTATTAGTGTCTGTGGCAGTTGGTTCCACTTATTCAGCAACGCTATTTTCAGTTCCTGGATGATTCTCGGAGGGGGGTAGCGAGTTCCGATTTCCCTTCCCAGAGCGTCACAGACATGCTATATAGAGTCAATGTCTGGAGACCTGGATGGCCGATCCATCCGGCGAATATCCTCACTCTCGAGAAATTCGTCGACCAGAAGAGCTGTATGTGGCCCCGCGTTATTGTTCTGTAAGATGAACTCGGGGCCCACCGCACCCCGGAAAAGGCGAACATAGGGCTCCAAGACCTCATCCCTATACCCCACACCAGTCACAGCGCCTCTGTCAAAGACATGGAGAGGTGAGCGGCCATCCAACATGATACCTGCCCAGACTATTATACCGCCACCGCCATAATTCTTCATTTAGCGGACATTGGAGTGTAGGTAGCGGGTCCTTGGCCCTCTCCATATGAAAGTACGGCGGAAATCGATGTTTAGTCTAAAACTCGACTCGTCGGTGAAGAGAACAGTCACCCATTGCTCCGCACTCCGATCACTATGCTGCCTGCACCATGCTAATCGGACTCTCCTGTCCGCAGACGTGACTGGGACGCAAACAGCCGGTCTTCTAGCAAACAACCCTTTCTCATTCAGTCTTTTGGAAACAATCACCCTTGTTACATGGGTTCCTGTGGTTGCATACTGGTCCCAAAAAAGCTCAGAAGCTGTAGCCCCTCTGTTACACCTCGCTAAAATGGACAAATAGCGATCTTCTCTGGCCGTCGTAGCTCTTGAACCACCTTGCCCAGGCTTTCTCTCCATGATCCAGTAACCTGGAACTGTTTCCATAGGTTACACACGACGCTGGGTGTTAAATTGTACTCTCTGCATATCTGGACTTGCGACTGGCCTGCCTGTAGCCTCCCTACAATTCGCCATCTCATTCCATCATCTTAACGTTGGTGGTTACTCATTTTTACTGTTCCGATGTGAATTTAACCGATTGCTGCAATATAACACTAATAAATTCGCGGAGGTGTGCTAACGAACGCAATTCATCTTACCCTCCACGCGCTTATAAAGCCTGTTTTTCTACTAGCTCTGCCTATACACACGTGTACGCTTACGTATTTGCCGTACAAGATTTGCGTTTTTATCTAGAAGCAGTGGTTTTTCCTTCAGTTCAGCTTTTTTCATGCAATTCGATAAAATATGAAAATTCTCTTAATTTATTTCACCAGTGTATTTGAGAGTATTTTTAAAAAGAAGAATGAAATTCAAAAAGCTTTTTAGACCGTAGCTTTAAGAAAAAGGGCATTGAAATTCATACGGACATATTATGGCAAAGAAAATCACTAACTTAAAGAATGCATTTTATAAATTATATATTTTTAGAATTATTCATTCATCAGATTGCATTTTAGAGAGCTGAAATTGTGATTTTCTGCATCTTAATTACAGCCTGGTATTTCTGTTCAACAATTAAATTCGTGTAACTGTATATTACTCCTTAAATGTTAAAACACTAATGTGATTTACTTAACTTTTAGTTATTGTATTTGCAATTCAAATCAGTTTGTGTGCTGGTATTTTGTAAACGCATTTAAAATTTTATGCCACAGACTATTTTTCACCACGAGCAGAAATGCGATTAGAAGGTAGGTTCATCTCATGCAAAAGTAAATGCATTAGTTGTTAAACTTCGTGGTTTCTGACAGTAATAATGACTAGTTTTGTGTTGTGTAAGATTAAACAAAAGCAATCGAATCTTCAGGTAAATACAATCATACCCATAATTTTATTGAATACATTTAAATGATTCTCCTTAAAAGCAAGTAATTAAGCAACATTTTTATTGCAGCAATAAATTCCTTTTACAAATACGTCTTCTATTGAACAAAGGTTACTTCTCTTAGTAGTGAAACAAAGTTTTTTAATGGCTAAAAATGTCATTTATTACCTTCTATAAAATTTTCTTTCATTAAAATAATATTTCTTGTCAGGATAAATTAAAAAAAAACAAAGAGGCTTTGGAAATTTAGGGATCCCTGTTTATTTTTTATTTTAGAATATTTAAAGGTCATTCAGTCATTATTGTACCAGGAAGAAATGTCATATATACATTGAAATGAAGAAATTAAAATATTAAAATTTAGAAAAGTATTAAAACATATACTAATAAAAGTATTAAAGCACATAAATAGCATTTATTTCCACCATGATGCATAAAGACAATAAAAATATAAGCAAAACGTGTTTAACATCGAGTGAAAATACTTTGTATATAGATAGATAAAAGTATTGGGAGAGAAAATACTTGATTTAATATGTCGTTAATATAATATTGAATCTTGTCTCTGTCGGAACATGAAGTTCTTGTTTTGTGTGTATCATAACAGAATTCATGATTTTTAGAAAGGATAGCGCATTAATACGATTGCACTTCAGAAAATAATGTGGTTTTAATCATTTTTTAAATTGTTATATAAACTGCGTAACCGAACATAATTTAGTAAATAAGGTCCAAATTTGCTATTCTGGACAGCATTCGGTGCACAGACAGATTACTTTTCTTTGTTTCTCAAATTAAGACGGGAAACTGTAGTCTAAGGAATACATGAAAACAATTGAAAGTAGCAATCAACGTGAAAATTGCGTCAAAATATGAAAATATGAATAATAATAAGTGGATGTTGCTGATGTGTAATGTTAGCAGTGAAGGCTAATTATAGGGTTTTCTATCAGTTTCAATGTTCCAGTGCTGAAAGTAAGCTTATGAGAGTAGATGCCTTGTATTAAATGAGATTTTCTATACGAATAAATAGTATTTGCAGTCGATTCGAGACAACAGTTTTAATTTTAGTTATTGCAAAAATTGCATTAAATATTTAATACACTTTTATGCTCAATGAAAAATTTCAGAGAATTAATAATTAAAATCAGTAAGTATTTGAAATTTTGAATCTTGCATTAAATATGTTTCCAGTGTTCATTATAAGGTACTATAGTGTAAGATTCTAGCTAAATTAAATTTATTTTGATGGTTAGATCTTTACTTGAACTGTGAAGTGACTATTCGTTGAGTTCAAACGTATAATAACAACTCGTAAAAAGGATGAAAAGACCCTTTTATTCAACTCAGGAAAACTATTTATATTCGACACTCCTGGTTACAGTCTGAGCCAATACGTTTGGTTATAACTCAAAATAGAAATACAAAATTAAACCTAAGTTAATCAACCGAAGCTGCACAGAAATATTTAACGTGTAACTGGCTCTTAGCCCTACAACCGACGTAGACAAACCAGCAATTGCAGTGCCTTAAAATAGTAAGCTTAAATATCAGCGAAACAGCATGGCCTCAATTAAAATATCATTCTCGCAAAAAAGCGTGGGTTGAAAGCAAGAACCTTTGGAAAGGTTGCTTCAAAATAAAATTAACTATTAAGTAAATTAAATAAATCCCAACAGTATATATCTTGAAGTGTGTATATCTTAAGAATGAACTAAGTTTCAAATGTTATCGTAGATGCAATAAAATTCTTTGTTAACCAGATCAAATAACATTTTATGTTAGGTCATCAAACAAGAAACTTAATGAATTAATTATTGCGCTTGGAATAGTTTTTTACTCATTTTAAAAGCACTGGTGAAATTAAGAAAATTACACCGCAGTAAAGTTTATGGATGAATTGTTGTAACTTCTCTCATTTGTTCGACAAGAACATCAGAATAAGTCCCCGAATTTTATCATGGGTAGGAAATCAGGAATGACCCTGTCGTTGACACTGGCCTTGAGCACCGTATAAATGACAGTACGACTTTGCTCAGTTCAGTCCCTAGTTTGACAGTGACAGCCCTTATCCCTTACCACCAAACCGTTCGAGAGGACTTTCATCTCCCCGTGTATTTTAAGTGTCCCCATGTCGGAAACACCCTGAACATCTACAAGCCTTCTCCAGGCCAACCCGCATCCAACGACTGAGCACCAGTAAGACTACCACTATACCGATCACTGAGGCAGAAATAATTCTTAAGCATAATGATAAACTTTAAGTTTTCGTTACTCTCTCTGGAATCATCAATACATTATAGTCTTTGTACTTCATTCTTTAACATATTAAACTCCAAGCCTGTTTCTTTCCATTTAGCCAGCGATATCCAATTTCAACGATATGTTGGCGGCTTAAGATTTATGAAGGATTTTATAGAAGCTAGATCTGGTAAAAGAATATAATTTTTAAACTATACATCGTCAGTCAACAGTGACTGACATGAAAACTATATTGTCAGTCAAGTGAGTGAGGCGTCCGAATGGAAAGTGTGTTGTCAGTCACCTGTAGCTGTACGCGGTTCGAAAGGAAAATATAGTGTCAGTTGGCGCTTAACGTGTTAATAGCAGAATAATAACATTACCATTAGAATCTTGCGGAGTACTCATCCATTAGAATCTGATTTTTCGGACTGCTCTAACAATCCGCTTTTTGAATCTGCATTTCACACACCAGGACCAAACGCATCATTGCAGCAATTTTCCGTTTGTTTACTGGTTATCCTAAGAAGCGCATTTTTTGCTAAGAGTAATCCCCGAAGACTGATTGACTAATTTATAACATGAAAATTTAGATTATTTTATAATTATTACTTGAAGACAGTGATAATTAAGATAACTTCTAAATTAAAACAAAATGAATATTACAAATATTAAGCAGGTCCTAGAAGCTGATGCTTAGAACGAGAGAGATTTCGTCCTTATTAGAGAAAACTGCAAATATTTATGAAGACTAATTGAATTGGACGCAGGACTTACAGTTCAGAATTTTATTAAAACAGCCTCAATATTGTCTAGATTAGCAGCGTTCCGGATGAAGGCGGAGAGACCATCAACATTTATGCAGCTTTCGTAGAATCAAATTTCCAGTAAGCAAAATTTTCATTATGATTTAAATAGTTCCAAATAAAAATTAGCATACTTTCAAAAGTAAAATGTGAGGAGATATCCTGGAACATATTTGCTAACTAACCTGAAGAAAGATTCAAATTGCAAATGGCTTTTGTTTGTACTCAATTTTAGAAATCAATAACTGACTTAAATTCAGGGCTTTTGAAACCAAATTTACGGAATACAACAAATAGAAACTGCTTACAAAATAGTATCTCTAATAATATTTGTACTTGGACCTCTTTATATTTAGTGAAAAGCTTTATTAAGTATAGCTCTGAGAAAAATTCGAGCAAATATACAGAACTTTTTGTTTTTAATTCATTAATGCTTATTGAATATTCTGATTGTTAAAACTTTTAGTTTAGAAAGACCATGTTATATTTTTAAATAGAACATTCTTCATTTGCTCTGTTTAGATGGTTTCATAAAATCTTGCACATTTCTTTAAGAAATTGTGCTCTTATAAGTGAAAGGGCATGTCTATGATCAATATATAATGCAATACAACAGATCAACAAACAAAAAACCAAACAACAGAATATTTTCGAAACAACCAAATCAACAAACAAGCAAATGTCATTATACGTTGAGAAGAATGAGTAAACTATCCTTAATATAACAACTGAGAAAATTTCTTAGCACTTAACAGAATGTCTTTTTTGCTAGAAAAAGATTTTCATTAAAGAGAAAAATATTACATAATCTGAAAAGAAATTTTCACACGCATCTCTGTTCTGAAGCGAAATGGATCTCGCAATTCAATTACTGGCATTGTCTTGATGATTAAAACTTAAAACCATTTTTACGCACATAAATCAGTATCATTGAATTTAATCTATTAAACCTTAAAAATAAGGTGATGCGTCCAGGAGAAACAGGCTCATATCCATTTCATACCTGAGGGGAGCACTGAAAACTAACCACGCAGTCAACCCGTTCACGATATAAGGATCTTAAGTTTGACTGACGTTTATTTTATTTTAAAACTTAACTATCATCTGCTATTTTCCACTTCCGGCCAGAATTAACGCCTGAATATGTTTATGCAAATTGTACTTGCTAATGCTTAAGTATTTAAGTTGTGAGGCTTTTTGCCAAGAGCAGAGTAGAAATAGAGAGAGTGAGCCGTCTGGCCACGAGACTTCACGCGACCTTGCCATCAATTACTGTCCGCCTTTAAGGCCAGAGGTTTTAGTCCTCTTGAAAGCTAAAGACGTATTGTAGTTTTCCGCAGTTTGCGTACTACCGGCATAGTAATTTAAAAGACCAGTCTTAGTGTTAGTCATCTGTGCAAAATATTAAAAGTTAGCTCTTATTTAAATTTTAGTTAGTTAGTAGTCTTATATTTTTACGTTCAGACCACAAGTAGTTGGTCTTTGTATCTCGAAGTGCGGGAGCGACTGTGAAATCGCAGAAAAATGAAGGGTAATTTTAACCCTTCTCATCTTGTCGTCCTTGCTACACTCCATAGGACATAGTTTGCAGTCAAACTCACTGTCCAGTCAGGACACGTCATGTTCGGTAAGCAGATAAAAAGAAATACCAGTCCTGATAATGAAAGATTGACCCATTATTGGGCAGTCCTAACCATTGGACTACTGGTGTGGCTTGTCTTTGAGAAGAAACTATTTAAAATACCGAAAACTTATTTAAGGAGATAAAACACATTTTTATTAAATGCAACGACTTGAAATCTGAAAAAAAAAATCAGCCAATAGACAAAACCGAAGAATTATGTTATAAAGACAATTTATTTTACCTATTGCGAATGTTTTAAACTTTTCCTATTCCATTCAGACATTAAATTCCTTAGAAAGGCAAGGAAATTAATCATACTACGCTAAAAAGAAATATACCTATAATGGATACAGTAGGAATTCACATTCATATCCTTCAGGATTCAGATGAGATAATACAGTACACATCAATTATTCGTTTTACTCTGTTTGATTATTTGCGAAAGATTAAATCCGCATCAAGTTTTAACGACATTTCGCCGGAAAGTAATTAGGTAGCCTTAACGGAAAGAGTTCGATTTTTCGAAAAGTATTTGTTGAAAATTCGTCCCACGCTGTTCTTCTCTGAAGCAATTAATACGAGATTAGTAAAGATAAATAAAAAAAGAAAGAATGTTCTCCGAAATATTTTGTCCCTTAGAATGTCATGTCCTAAGCTATTTCTTCGATTAAATAATCGTAGTAAGTGCAATCAGCTAATAACTATCGTGATGCAAAATTTAGCTGATTAATGTTTAAAACACATTCATTGAAATTTTATCAGCTATCACATTCAAAACATTTTTTATATTTTTAATTTATTATTTTTATTTTTACATCGCAAAACATTTCAGTATTTTTCCATGCATATCTTTACTCACACAGGACAGGAAGTTAAAGCATTAATCACATACGCATAAAGAAAGAAATTAAAGAAGCTTTGTATATCTCATTAATATTGGTAATGACTGAAATTTCTTTAGAAGAAAGTACAGTATGTAAATTTATGTGTTAAAATTCTTATCATAAATTTTTCACCAAAATATAGTTTAAAAATAACGGGCCCAGTTTATATATATATATCCTGAAAGCAAAATTTAAGACGTCCTGATGTAGCAACACTGAGACTTAGAAACGTAGCAGTGTTGTTTAGCATTTAACATACTGAAGAGGAATTATTCTGATTTTGTAGAATCTTAAAATGTTGAACTCTTAATGACTACGAAACTTGGCAGTCGAGGTGGATTAAATTTCATTTTTATTTAAATTAGCATTTGTGGCTACAAATCACTTGGCATTCTAATCGTGCTTATTTCGAGAACATTTACATTTTTTAATAATATTGCGATAGGAAGAAAGCACAGCGAAATTCCGTCCAAACAGCACAGAGGGGGAAGCTAAAAGTGCGCATTTATCCAATATGGGCGTCTGTTAAGAGAAAGGGTTTGGTTTAGGTTAGAAAAGTTTCAGTTCTCAGAGTTTAGGTTCCGAATTAACTATGTCATCAGAGCTACTCAAGCTCATGCTGCATATATTTATCTAGAAATGACGCAGTTCATATATGTTATTAATTTATATATATATATATGAGAGACAGGTTTATTGCGTGGATAAAATGATGAAACTTGTAGACAAACGAAGCCGTAGATACTGCATAATTTGCTGTTGGGCAACTAAATCTTGAGTCACACATTCTGGTTCAGACATTATCATAGGCGCAATATTCCCCCCCACAATTTTCGAGATTATGTATAATTAAAAACTATGGATGCAAACTTCTAATTTTTATTGGCAATAGCTCTTTTTATTCTTCGTTTGAATTTGTGTACTTCCCTTTCTGTCCTAAAAATAGTAACTGTTTATAATATATCAAACCAATCTGCGTCATTTCAAAATTAATCCGTGTTATAAGATCTTACATAAAACTACAGTGAAGATACCGGTTATACAGTCACATTAAAAATTTCATTTGTAACCGGAACGTTTTGAACTCTTTTCTGCATTTTTCTGAATGCATCACGTTTAGCTTTTTCCCTTCAAACCAATACGTGACTGATCGCTTCTTTATATCGTCCATTGTCTGAAGATGTGCTCAGCTTACGAAACAGTGGAGTGTTTGATGCTCCATTGATGATCTGTGAATCAGAATACGTGTCTCAAGAGTTAGTTGTCCAGTGCAAAGTTATGTGATGTCTAGGGCTGCCTACAAGTTCCATCACTCTATCTATGCAAGAAACATCTCCATTCTATTACAGCTAGTCAGTCGACAAGGATTTTTAACCTGTATCTTGTCTGTCATCAATGGAAATAACTCTGCTTAAAAGGGGCTATTTTTAATTAAAATTTGAAATTTGCTTTCAAATGTTTTCTCTTACACACACACACATACATATATATATATATATATATATATTAAATAATAAATGCAAGGAATAGACGAAGCGGCATCGATGCGTAATAGCTAGATATTATAGATCGTAGATAAATATTGAAAAGAAAGAATTTTGATTGCGAGTGTGCTAATATATTGATTTCATCATATCTAAGAAGCTTGGCAGTCGAGGCAGTTTTAATTCCATTTTTATTTGCAACATTCGTGGCCACAGTTTGCTTGGCACTCTAGTCGTGACTATTCAAGAACATTTACATTTTTGATATTATTGCGATGGAGGCGAGCGCAGCGAAATAGCGACCAAGCAGCACAGAATTTCAAGCTCAAAGTGCGTAGTTATGCAATATGGAAGCACACAAAGAGAAAGGTTTTGGTTTGAGTTAAAAGTTTCAATTCTAAATTAGGGAATATGTAAAAGATTAAATTAGCAACAAAAATTTCCCTTCTCAATTCTAAAAATAGTAACCTCTTTTTGCACTGCATCATTCCTAGATTAATCCATGTCATACGACTCTTACACATAATTCTGATGATGTAAATGAAACAAAACTCAAGCAGTCAATAATAATTTTACAGAAGTATTAAATATCTAATCAAAATGAATTGAGAACCAAAACTAACTCAGTCTGAATTAAGATTTCATCCTGAACATAACGTACTTACTTTCAACCCTTTGGCCTAGCTGGACTGTTGTCTGTCTGCTCCTTCTGTCTTACTGGAAATTTTTCTAAAATGTAAGCTTTTTGGAATAGGAACATTTAATGTGCCAACATGATTGTGGCCACAACATGTTTGCTGAAATAAAAAATGAAGATTTAATCTGCCTTCGCCTCCAATTTCCTATTCATTATGGATCAACATTTCTGCGCCATCAAAATGCCTGCTGGTCATTACTTCTGAGTTTGATTTCATGACATATATATGTATATATACGGGCCTCTGTTCCTCTTTGTTTATATGCAAGTCGTAACACAACTACTCTATAGCGATAGCATTTGATTTTAGAGGATAAAACGTGGTTAAAGAGTTACACTTCCACCACTTATAATTTTGACAGAAACATAAATAAAAACTATGACATAACACTTGCTGCATGGGAAATGAATTTTATTTTAAATACTATAAACATCATAACTAAATTAAATAAATAAACTATTGTTGTTGTAATAGTAGCATGCATGTGAAAGCATTAATGTTGCTTGCATTTCTATTCAGTCGAATGTATTTGAACAAGTGAAGCTTTGCTGTTACTCTGACAGCTGAAGATGAATTTTAGGGAAATGAAAGCCGGTGTTTTGAGTAAAATTAATGCGTCCATTGTAAATGGCGAATATCATATCCTACAACAATACTTTTATAAATTTTTAGTATTATTGGTAAATTAACGATTTATTTATTTTAATTACCTTCAAGACTTTTAATGCTTGCTTAAATGAATTCCCCTCCAGCTAGACGTAACGACTTCCTCCATAACTTTCATCCATCTTGTTCCCGAAAGTTTCGGATCGTGGAAGTATTGTTATGTGGACACTTTGCGTTTATCCATAGTGAGGAATATTTCTGTGAAGAGTTTATGCGATATTTATGGGCCCCTTCTAATATGTTTGCAATGAATTCTGGAAGTAAGCTAATTTTAGCTACAAAGAAAGGTAAAGAGCATGGAATCTAAAATATTTATTACCGTTATATTCTGCAGTTGGTAAACTGTTTTTCTGCATAATACTCTCCAGTACTGAGGTATTTTCTTGTAACATGTTGACAACATGTTTGTGTGTCTCATACAGAAATTTCCTGGCTAGTCTCATCTTCAGAACTTCAAGAATTCGATTCTTCTAATGCCGGAAAAGATGAAAAGCAAGTAACAAGTCTGAACTACAGGCAAGATGAATAATTTGCTACCAGCTGCATGAACTCTTCACAGAAATTTGAGCAAAGGTCGAATTTGAGCAAAGGTTGTCAGGACTACTGTTCCTTCTAGTTGATTTTGCAAACATAACTGGAGTCCTGAATAAGAACAGAGAGCTAACTCAAAGCTGTGTTCGTGTGCGCGTGGAACAGACAACACAAATAAGAAGGGGTTAGCTTTACCCTTCCTTTCTCACAGCGTACAGGCGCTCCTGCACTTCGGGATATAAAGACCAATACTTTTGGTCTAAAACGTAGAAAATAAGAAAATAAACTAACCTAACTAAATAAGAATTAAGATGCTTTACAGAGAATAGTAAAGCGAAGATTGGCCCTTTACTACTACGTATGTAGTGAGCAGGATGCAGACTAAAATACGTCTTCAAATATCAGCTAGAACTAAGTTCTGGCCTTAAAGGCAGACAACAAAAATCACACGCCTAGTAAAAGCCGCGAGAAATCTCTCTCTTCCTCTCCTACTTGGGTAAAAGCCATGTCTTAAATACTTCTACAGTTTGCAACTTCATTTGCATAGACTAAATCTATTCGCGCTTATTCTGGTTGGCAATGGAAAATAAGAGAAGATAATAAAGGTTTAAAATAAAATAAACGTTAGTAAAACTTAAAATACTTACAAGGTGGGTTTCTGAACGTTGCCACACCTCGAATGAGTATTCTGTGTCGCTTTCTTCGAATTGCTGGATACACTGTAAGGTTTATCCTAATTTTATTAACAGTTATTTTAAGCATCTTTCCTATCTTTTTAGTTTCAGCTTACAATTTCCTACCAGAATGTAATTTCAGAAACGCAGTTAATGCAAATGAGTAAAGAGTAGTATTGAAGTCGATGTTTCACCGACTTCGAGAGAGAGCCTGAGTTTCTGACTAGCGCGCGTTAGCCTCCTGGCTACGTTTCTCTAAACTATCGCTACTCTCGGCCATACTTTAGGCCCTTGTTTGGCTTCGCCGACTTGATTAATATTTAGGAACCAACTACTTAGAATCTTGATAGCTTAGGCTATATCTTTCAGTTAGCTTTAGTTAAGCTTAGTTAAGGGTAATTTTATATTCATTTAAGTTCAAGCCCAAGTGGAGGCTTTGCGGTACACTCCGAGTTAGGAGTCGATTGTATTATATTTATTCTGAGAAATAAAGGGTAGTCTCTATTCACATACTTAAGTGATTATTCGCTTATTAGTATCTGTGGGTTTCAAGGATTGAACACTAAATTAAATAAGTAAAACTCCACAGCGCCTTTAACAAAGATTTCACAACAGAATTCTGTGCTTGCTGTTTGGACATCAGGCAAGTATTCCTTGAGTAAAATTACGTGCAATTTCAAAATAAGGTACCTGAAATAACCTTGGCTGAAGTCTCTGGCTTAAAATTTCAATTTGAACAGGAAAATCGAAGTGGTTTCATTTCGCAAACTAACCTGTTAGTTCTGAGCTTGTAAACGAAGTACATCGCCTGTAACGAATGAGGCTCATCAGCTTCCTGTTAGATGGTACAATATAAGGAAAGCTGAGAACACAGTCAATCTATTTTTCTTGTATTCTTCGGAAAGTTTATTGGAATTCGCCAAGAGTACATATTTTTATAGTTTGATCAACTTTTGGCAATTTGAAACGGAGAAGTTCCTTAATTTCCTCGCAAATGCATGGATAGCGAAGAAATTGTGAAGTGTTCGTACGAGCAAAGTTTTCTGTTCACAGATATCCTGAAACATAGTTTCACAAGAGTTGGTGTTGGAATTACACGTTTTGATGGGAGTACTTATTGCACTATTCGGTACAGGTCTAGCACCCATTTTTAAACCAATGAATGAGGCATGAAATGTGGTCCATAAATTTAGGAAATGCGTATCTTCGCATTAAAAAAACAAACGGAAGGCTACTCTTCGTGGGGAATCGTAGAGTAATTTTATTTCTGATGCAGTGCTATTAGGAAAAATATTGTTTTTTTAAGGAAAATAATGATTTTTTTCCTATGAGCAGTATTACATTTCACTACAGAAAAACTTTTGAATTCTTTATAATTATGTTATTTAAAGCAACGTTAAAAAATCAGAGAAAATTTTGTTTCTTTGCTAAAAATTTGAAAGTTTAGCTAGAATGCTTCATAAATTTTAAATACAGAGTCTAAGTTCTTGCGAATGAAATAGGGCTTGGTTAACATATTTAAACAGTCGTCATACCTGTTATTACTTCGCAGATCATCATTACGAGATTATGCTTAAAGTATATCTTTCATGTTACAGACTCATTTATATAGCTGCATCTTATGTAATACAGCTCACAGCTCTTTAATAAGTTTGGGGAAAATGAAAAGGATTGTTTCGTACGGTTATTCCTTGCAGAGCGATAGGTTCGCAGATCTGTTTGTAGTGAAGTGATTGATTCGTGCCCTTTAATTCAAAGACGAGGGTCATTAAGCATTATTGATTAAATAATATCAATAATGTTGAATACCCATTGTCTTTGAAATACGCATGCACAAATCCATCATTTTGAAGCTTTCATTTTAAGAAAGAAATGCTGATAATCTTAGTTACTTAAAGTAGTAAGTACGTATTTTATTGCTCAGTATAAAATAAGGAAAAAAATATTCCATCTGCTTCTTCATTTTCCAAATGTTGGATATATGAAAGGAAATTACAATATCTATATCGAATACTTGATCAATTCCTGATATGCTTATAAATATGCGGTACGCTTTCGGTGTATAAAGGAAGCAGCCCTTTGTGAATCCATACATGTTCTTTGCTGATTATCTCTTAAGTCATACGAATAAAACGCTGAGCTAAAGATTACGACATGTAGTTCAGATCCCTTATAGAGAGATGATTCCGAACCAAATGAGATCTTTGAAATTCAAATCGCGTTAAAACCATAACAGCATTACATCTGTTACAGACGGCTTTTTAGGATAGCTTATATCTTACAAGTGCAGGAAGAAGATAAAAATAATTGCGTTCTATCTCGGTACTTAACTCATCATCATAATACAATTTTTGAATAAAACTTGTTTTCTATTTCATGCAAAAATTTATATTTGAATACAGAAAACAAAGAAAAAAATTAAAAGTGGGTGACATTATGTATTTCACAGGACTAAAGATGTTGCGTAAAGTACTATACACCAGTAATATGCAAAGTACAGGGTGATTATAATTAAAGTTTAAGTTTCAGAACGCTATAAATAAAGAACCATTGATGAAAATGACGTCAAATTTGAAAGGAATGTTATCGAAGAAGGCGAAAAGCGTACGCAAAAGAAAAAAATTAGTTTCACAAGTTAGCAACAGATGGCGCTGTAAGCGGAAGAAGATGTAAATTAAAATGCTGGTTAAATTTCCCCAGTGTTATAAAACCGCCAGGTACAAGGCTGTTCCTCATTCCCTGCTCACTGCTCCCTCCATGGGATTTATTCAGGCATTCTTCATCACCATGCCCATTGTGGAATTACATCAGGTTTACAGGGAAGTACTGCGAATGCAGTAGACCCCCTGTATAAATACTTCTGTATCAAAGTATCAAAATGTTCCTCATTTCTCCTCTCAGACGTTCGCCGTGGGTGTTTCACTGCAGGACCGCGCTCTGCTGGTAAAGCTGTATTACAAGAATGATGATTGTGCAAGAGTAGCTTCGCAAAAATTCAGGACACTGAAGGTTATAAAAGAAGGCGTTGGTCCAAGAAATGTCGTGGGTCTAAAGAAAATGATGCAAAAATTCGAAACGACAGGTACGTTTGATATTCAGTCTGGTAGAGGGAGAAAACGAGTGCATTCGACGGTAGTTGAAGAAGTGGCCACAGCATTACAGGAGGATTCGGCCGGTGGTGTGCAACCGCGCAGTGCACGAGGAATTGCCCGAACAATGGAAGGGCCTACGAGCGCGATGCTGAAAATTGTACGAAACATCCTGCAATGCTATCCGTACAAAATTAGCCATGTGCAAGAGTTGCTTCCGTCTGACCTGGCAGCAAGGGAGACGTTTGCGTTAGAATTCCTTGCTCGCATGGAAGTGGAAAAGGAATGGCCGTAGAAAATTTTGTGGACAGATGAAGCCTATTTCCATCTGACAGGGTACATCAATATCCAGAATTGTCGAATATGGACAACAGAAAATCCACTGGCAAAGCAACCCGTACCACTTCATCCTGAAAAGGTCACGGTGTGGTGCGGCTTTACGGCATCACTCATCTTACAGCCATATTTTTTCGAGCAGACGGGTGCTTCCGGTCCTGTTACCGCAACCGTCACTGGTCAGAGCCATGCGTCTTTTTTGCGCATCCACGTGATTCCAGCTCTGCAACAGCGTGGATGAAATCATGTTTTTGCAAGATGGCGCTCCTCCGCACATTGCAAATCCCGTGAAGCAGCTGCTGTGGCGCCATTTCTAGACTGGAATTATCAGCCGTCATTTTCCTACAGCCTGGCCGTTCCGATTGCCTGATCTTACTCCGTGTGATTTCTGGATGTGGGGATATCTGAAGGATGTTGTGTTCCGTGCTCCAATTGCAAATTTAGCGGAATTAAAATCACGCATTTCGCAACACATTCTGATCATCAGCCCGGAGACACTGCGATCCGTTGTGGAACATGCTGTTAGTCGCTTTCAACTTGTTGTACACAACAGTGGACACCATATTAAACATGTTTTGCGCCAGTCTCGCGACAGTTCCGAATTTCTTTGATGAAGGGTTCTTATGCGGTATGTCGCCACAAAACTCTTGAAACCGCTTTGTCCCTTTCGATGTGATATGTACAGTCATGCAAATAAAATTACTCAACAATTCTAATTTGTCAATACGTTTTAATGTGTAACTTACACCTTAGCCGTTGTTTTACGAATCACTTCTCATTTTTGGTCGTGATTCTGCTGCTTACAGCGCCATCTGTTACTAAAATTTGAAACTAATGTTTTTCTTCTGCCATACGCTTTCCGCCTTCTTCAATCACATTCTTTTCAAATTTCACGTCATTTTCATCAGTGGTTCTTTTTTATTAGCGTTCTGAAAATTAAACTTTAATTAATATCACCCTGTATTATCCCAACTCGTCATTTCTCTGATAAGCTGAATTCGTTTGATAAGGTTAAATAAAAATCTGTCTTACGTAAGCTCATGGCACAAAGCAGAAATCTGATCAGACTGAATGAAAAAGATGGAGACCTTGATAAGATCTGGAGTTGGCAAGCCAGCCAAGAAGTAAGGGGAGAAGTCATAGTCTAAGGCTTCGGTACCACCATTCGTCAAAAATGGAAGTAACAGCATGCTTCATGAAATGACAGATATTAGGACTGAGAACCCTTTAAGCAAGTGTTTCTGAAAGCTTTTTCAAATGGGGACCACTTTTATAAATTAGAATATTCTGCATACCACCTTACTCTTGTCCTCCTTAAAATACAATTAATTAAAATTCATTTTATATTAGAATTAAGTAAAAAAGTTTGTAAAATGAAATTTACATTTGTTTTCAAAAATTAAAAGCTATTAAAGGTTGGCAGTCTTATTAACAAAAAGTTAAATAAATACTGGTACCTAGATTAATGAAGTAGATTTTTGCTCAGCTGTTCTATGTTTGGATGTATGCTGGTAAGCTTAAGTCACAGATTGGCATGTACATCAAGTCGATTTCGGTTCTTTATTTTTCTTAGGTCTGGAAACGTTAATAAAAACAAAGATACTATTTAAAAATAAAGAGTTAGTAATGAAAGCACTCACACAGCTATGCAACAGCAAAAGGACTTATGATTTTTAAAAGGAACCACTTTACAGTTCATTATATTTCGCTTTCACTAGTAATGAGGTCCAGAAAATAACCATCGTGTCTGAAATTCCATTTCAAGCCAATGTCATTCGAGAGGGAAATCAGCTGTTATATTTCATTCAATTACAATTTGTTATTTTCAGTGTCACTTGACAATCAGTTAATTTGAAATTTATTTTTATCTATTTTGGAAATCTAGGAGGATCGGAAGCGCAGGCTTCGAAAACCTCTTGTAGTCACACACTGAGAAACGCTACCTTAAGTACTAATCACAATTAAGTGGACTCGTCACGCAAAACAACTGACTTACAATGCAAATATCATAATCTCGTTTGATCGCAAAATCTTAGCTGCAAATTTACTCAATGGATAATTTTAGCTACTTTATTTTCATCTACGTAACTCTGTCTGTGCCCTCAATGATTTAATATGATAAATCATTGGATCTTATCTGGAGATCACATGCGCTTTCTAAATTAACCTTGTTTCCCGTTAACAGATAGTTTTCTACAGGGTCATTTGTAGTATTTAATAATTCCACAACGTTGGCCTATATTTCGTTAAGCAGAATTCAGCTGGGCATCTAAATTTGACAGATATCCTAATGATGAAAAACTATCAACTGAAAAGTGGAAGAAAGAATTTCGCCAACCAAGATGATTTCTTGCTAATTGTTTTGGAAAATAAATAGACAGACTATATCATAAATAAATACATTTATTGAGACAATCTTGTAAGTAAGAATTTGTGATGGAAAGTTACTTTAGTATTTAACAATAAAAAATCACTACCATGTTGGCCTCATTACAGGGAAGCTGGGTTACGTAGTTTCGGGGCGAGTTAGAATCCCGAAGAAGGTGGAAAAATTAAATGAGTAGTGTCTGCAGCAAGGGAGCATTAAAGAGGTTTAAATTTGTTTGCGGATACTTGCATTTTAAAATTTTATTTGCATAGATTTTGTTTTAAATATTTAAGGACAGACTCACATTTTTTTCTAATGCATTATTTCTTCTTTATTTTAAGCCTGGCTTGATGGTGAATAACTCTTATCAAGATATTCCTGTTAATTAAATAATTTATTCAAGACATCTTAATCAGTAACTCGCATAACAGTTCGGACACTCGAACGTTTCGTTAACTGAGAGGTTTTGGCAGAGGATATGTCTTCTCATAATTTTTTATTTTAAATGAAAACTCATCACACAAATTATCATCTGTGTTTTAATACTTGTTTGGTGAAATAAAACAGATCATTTTCTGAAGTGGACATGGCAAGACGCTATAAAGTAATGACAAATTCTATTAGAAATTTAATTATTTCTCATTTTAAAGATAACAATATTCAAAATATCCAGAAAAAGTAAAGGGTGTAAAGCGTTCGATTTTTCTTGTTATTATGAAATGACGGAAACTGTGTGGAAGTGTTAAAAATGCACTGTCTGGACCACATTCCAAGCTAGCACCAAAGAGCCGAAAATTTATCCTACGAAAAGTCAAACAAGATCCCCCAAAACAGGGATATAAAGCTTGCAGTGAATTTAAAAGAACGGTGTGCAATAAAAGTTTTTCCTGAAAAATGTTAGAAGGATCATTAAGGCATAAGAATACAATGGGCGATCACTAAGAAAAAAATCAGAAATCAATACGAAAACAAGGAAAATACGCCTGGTGTTTGCAAAACAAATGGTGAGCAAAGATTTTTTATATTAGGAAAATGTTATATTTGCTGACGAGTCAAAATGCAATGTATTTGGGTCAAACGGACAGATTATTGTGTGACGAAAACTGAATGAAGAAATGAACTCGAAAAACCTATTGTCTATTGTTAAGCATGAGAGAGAAGGCATAATATACAGCTTCGGGGATATTTCACTACGTTTGGTATGAGATATCTAGTTTTTATAGAAAATAACACGGATCAGTATAAATACATAAAAATTTTTAATAAAAACCTGAAAGTATCTGCAGAAGATCTTCGAATGCAAAATGCATACAAGTTCTATCAGAACTATGATCCTAAACATACAGCTCTAAATTTTCCTTTGTGATTATTTTACAACTGTCCTGAAGTTAGGAAAACTCTTCCATATTCTCCGGATTTAAATCCTGCGGAACATGTACGGAGTGACTTGAAGAAAGGAATAAGGAAACATGGTAATTTTTTGAAAGCTCTACTAAAAGTAATTCTTATGGAAGAATAGAGGAAAATGGAACATTATTAGAACACGAAATTTGTTGAATTTTAGATAAGGGATATCCAATAAAGGACAACTAATGGAATACTAAAGGTAAAATTAATGGCAATAATGAAAATTCTATTAATTTTATTCTGTCCCATTATTTTTGTGCTTTTATTATATATATAAAGTATTTGTTCAAAGCATCCGAATACTTATACGAATTCATTTTCAGAACTTTCTAAATATTATTTTTCCCTAAAAATGGTTTAAATACCATTTTCTTTCAAAATAAGCAGTTGAGAAAAAAATGCCGTAAAAGAAAAATAAATCATTTCGCTTACCTTAGTTGCTGATATTTGCAAATAAAATTGAAAATCACAAGAGCCCGAAAACAAATTTGGGCCACTATACTGTCGAACCAAAAGTCCGCTAGGAAGATAAATAATGTCGAATGAGAAGGTAGGAGATCTCGGGATCTGCTTCCCGGTGTGTTCTCAGAAATAACGAAAATTGTAAAAAGTGGGAGAGAACTGGGAAAACTCTTACTGTCACCAATAAGGTGCCCAAGACCTTGAAGAAAGGACAGGCGCAGCCCTTCCATGATGAATTCCTAGACTACCTATCTTTTACAAGCGGCGGTACTGAAGGGATTAGGCTACGACTTCTCCAATCTTTTTCTTGGTCTGTTCTGCCACTTCCAAAATTTGACTTTGCACGTCGCATTTTGCCCGTTCCATCTATTTTCATACAGATATTTACATAAATGCGTTGGAAAAGTTTTCGATGTTTATCAAAGAGAACAGAAGTTCAGAATAATATCTATACGCAACTTAGGTGCCAGCTCAAGTGAAGGCATACTATGTCGAAATCTACTAGCTCATTTAGAAGCTACAAGAAATTTAAGCAACATGCACTGCTTAGTAGTATTTAATATAATTTTCAGCCCATTTGGATGAAAGTTTCCAATATCAGAGGACCTTTATGATTCTCTTTCAAATTTGGAAAATACTCAAAATTGCAAATGACTAACTATAAGGTATTTAATACTCTATTTTAATGAGTATGCGCTATATGGAGGAAGGACCATGTGATAGCCCTTTAGTCCTGATTTCGCAAAGCTTTCTATTCTGCTGTTAACTTGCTAATTAAATAATGAAGCTGAACGAACTTAACACTTAATTAGAGAAAGCATCTGCATGCATAATAATCCCTTCTATTTCTCTCAGAATCATCTAGGAGGGCATAATACTCGGGCTATATTATAGACACATCTCTATATATCATTACGGAGTACCTTCTGGGGAAATACCCTCTCCAGGTTTTAGTCATTTAGACATTTCCAGCTACATGAAATTATACTGATACCCGCTTTATGTAACTACTTAGATGAGTCACTAAGATAAAATACAGTAAAATTTTCATAAAATACAGTATATTTTAAATGATGAATATACAATTTTTATTTTAAATTCAAATGTAAAGTTTCTTGGTGGCAGTGCGAATAACGCAAGTCAGTCATACGCACTAACGAAAATCACGGATCAATTTGATAGAAAGACAGAGATTTAAAGAAAATAATAAATAATGACAATAATATAACACTTTACTGTATTATAATTTTCCCTTCTCTCTGTTGTTTTCTGCCATGTATCTATTACGTTGCTATCTCCGATTTAGTTAAAAATCTTCGAGAAGTTATATTACACTGGCGCTTTTCTCCATACTATTCTGATTCGAAGTGAACCCAAATTGCAAACAAACATCATAAATTTGAGTCAATGACCATGTAAGAGCACAAAAGCTCCCAATAGCCACTTCAACAAAAGTAGAAACGTTAGTTTCCAAAGCAAATGCATTAGTCAAAACAATCACAAAAGTTAATGCCCGTCTTTTGTGCAGCCCAAATCCCAAAAGCTGATGCATTTACTGAATGATTATTTTTTCCTGTTTACACTGTTGAAACAGATCCCCTGACATTACAAATCAGCGTTAGTAAGGATTCAGTGTAATTAAATAAGGGATAGACGATTGATGCATGGATGCTTCACTGAAAGCTTTGCTAAATGCATTTACTTTCACTGTTCATTGAGTTGGATGACCAGAAAAAAGTAACAAATTCATCTTTTCATTTGCTACTAAGGGAAATATTCTTTCTACAATTTTCGTTATTTCTGAGAAACCATAAAAGAAATATTCTGGTCACTCTTACATTCTTAATCTTGAGAAGCAAACGTTTTACAACTTTATATACTCTGCTGAAAATATTAGCTCAGTACATGCTTATTTTATCGCACAGAAATATTATATATGCTGTAATTAAGTCTCCATTTTGTACCGTCATTCGCATTACGATATCATTACGCATTACAATTCGCATTACGATTAATTTAAACAGCAGGTTCAAGCATATAAATTGTTATTTTTCCTAATATTAAATAATCATAACAATACATAAGCAGAGTTCTTCTAATTAGCAATACCTAATTAAGCTAAAAATTAATCATATAATGTAATAAAACAAACACTGATAATAAAAATGTCAAGTGAAATATAAATTTTCAAACTTAGTAAACTTTTTCTCAGCTTTAAGTCCATTTATTTAGATGGAAAGCTTATCAGTACGCAGCCTTTCTAATGAAATCGAAATGGAAACAATGTGAGACACACCTTGATGTAGAAATTGAAGAATATTAAGTTTTTTATCATAAATTTAGAGCTGTGAATAGAAGAGTTATCATATTTACAAGCCAAATGTACGGAACTGAATTACGTAATAAAACTTTGGATCACTAAAATTGAATTTATAGATTTAACTATTTAATTTTTCAGTTCATCTTGACCATATATCGTGGACTGAAACTGTAGGAACCTTGTAGTGTGGTTTAAGAATACTTTCAGCTCTATGTTTTAACCTAATTAATCGCCTTAAACTTCTACCTATCAGAGTTGTAGACATTAGGATTTTTGATGCTGAGAGACGTGAAAAATGAGCGATGCCCTCACCGGGACTCGAACCTCTCGAGTATGTTCCGAGTGTGCTGACTATTACTCCATGAAGGCGTGCTAAAAAGGAGAAATACCTTATGGAGCGTTTAAGTGTTTTACTACTTAAAAATGGCAAAAGAGCGCAAACCAGAGCTGTAAGTACATTTTGAGGACTACCGTTGTTGCTAGAACTTAAGTTAAAGGTAATTTAAGATCAGTTATGATCTTAAATTACACAAATGTCAGTCACAAATGTTATCAGGTTGAATAATATTGGAGTTAACAATAATAACTCGCAAATGGAAGAATAAAAATTTTAATTTAGTCTTAGTAAGTTCGATGTAGAAATAAAGTTGCACGCAATTCACTTACAGCCAACGTAAGTTATTTTTTTGAGTTGCTGACATCGTCAGTTAAGATGACAAGAGCATTCACAGTGGTTACAAAATAAGGCAAAAGCGCAAAATATTGCTTGACTCCCTCTCTATCTTTAACTGTACTCTGACTTCTTTTATTCTAACTAAATATGCATACCTTCTAGAATGAGTGATGGAAAACAGAAAATAAGTATTGACAGAATCAAGAGAGCTAATAGTAATAGGCTAGTAAACAGTGAAAATCAACGTTCAGCTTCATGTGGTTGAAATGTGTAAACAAAAGTAATTTTCATGGTTATGCTTAATTTTCTTTTCTTGGTTATGATTATCTTCTATTTCGGTGATTGTGATTGATATTTCTTAGTTGTTTATTTTTCACTCTTTTTAATTATAATAAAATTTTCATGTTTATTTACTTTCTGTTCACGATTATTAAACTGTATCTCATGATAGTCTTATACCCAAGCAAAGCTAAGTTTTTTAAGTTTTTAAATTATTCTAGTGGGGCAGCTCATAACGACGCCAGTAACACGATAGAAAATTGTCTCAAAAATGCCTCTGACACTTTATTTCGATTAGAAATTTAGCAAAATATCCGGTAACTCGGTAACAATATATTTCGATAAATAAAGCCAAAAATATAAACTAGATGTTGAAATCCTTGCTTTTCTTCTCAGTAAAATCTCGAGGAAAAAAATCTAGTTTCGAGAAAAACGCATTTTAGTTGACGGGATCTCACTTTCCCGCGACGTATTTTATCAAGGACGTTTTCCTGGCGATCCTATGGGAAATTAACGCAAACTGAGTGTCTGAGTCAATTTATTGTTCCCATATTTTTCAGGATGATTCATTTAATGTTAAAGTTTAAGAATCTCGTAAAACTGTTAGATTTAAGTCATGTAAATTTTCCCCCTACATTATCAGTGACCTCCGAGAAATACTTTCATCGTTTAGGCAACATAACATGAAAAGTAATGTCTAAAATTTGTCCAAATCTCAAATGTAAGTAATTTTGTTTCCCTGATATAAGCAGAAAAATATGAGTTGTAAAACGGATGATTAAGCAGGTAGTTTCTAAAAAAGAGAATGAAAGTAAGAAATCAGGGACAACAACAAAAAATAATTTTTCGCGCAGGTTTTATTAGGTTTTAATAGCACATTTGTTGAGAGAATTTGTGATAAAACCGAAGGTAAGCATTCATGAATTTATTATTATTTATCATACTTATAAATTTATTTATTAACTTATTTTTGTATTAAGTTGTTTATAACTATTTAATTTTCTGTGTCTATTCACATTTGATAGCAGTACTATTAAAACGGATATATATATAAAATAAGATGATTTCGAATTAGTTGCAACAGATATGGTTTTCTGCGTTATGTCCTGGGAAGACTTTACTGCTTAGTTTGAAAGATGACATTCGACGGAAAGACTTGAAGACAAACGGGGCCGATTAAATTTCATTTTTATTTAAATTGAAATTTGTGGCCACAATTTACTTGGCACTCTAATCGTGCTTTATCAAGAACATATACATTTTTGAATACCGCTGCGATAGGAGGAAGGCAACGCGAAATTGCGTCCAAGCAGCACACAGAGAGAAGCTAAAGTGCGCATTTATCGAATGTAGAAGCTTACGAAAAGGGAGGTTTTGGTTTATCTTAGAAAAGTTTCAATTCTCGAAATTCTGAGTTCAAGTTCCCAATTAGCTACAGCATTACGCAAGTAATGCTGCATAGATTTATCTAGAAATGATGCAGTCCAGAAATGTTATTTTTAGAATAGAAAAACGAAATATCCAAATTAAAAATGAGGAATTAAGAGACTGTTAGTAAATTATAAAAATTATAAAGCTGACTTACATATTTTTTTATCTTACACACACACACAACAACGCAAACATATATATATATATATAATATATAAATAGAATTAAGTTAGCCTAACAGCTTTTCACAGGTTACTTAACGCGCAGGCAGGCTGTGACTCGCAAAAGTCGGCGTAAGCAAGCTCAATGGCAAGAAGCGCTCAATGCCACAGAAATCTAATCACTAGTAAATCAAAGATAGCAACTTGGCCTTGAAGCAGATAGAACACGCTCTAAATTCATCTTCCAAAACTTTCCCTTAAATACTAACTTCTTTCTACCTCATTTGAATATAAGCGCGCTAACTCATTTACATTCTGATAAGAAAGCGTAGGTTGAAAGTAAGAGAGATAGGAAAAGTTGCTTCAAAGTAAAACTGACTATTAAGTAAATTAAATGTCGATCAGCGGTAAAAGCCTCTGAACACTGATAGTTCGGTCCGGGATACAAGTCCTGGCCAACGGGCAGGCTGCATGGGCGTTTTTGTGGTTTTTTCCCTATGTGTAACGTGTATACGAGCCAGTTTTCCTTACAAAGACCTCCACTGGGCATCCTTCCCTTTCTGAGTAGTGCCTAAGGGCAGAGCATGTAATACGTGAAAAAGAAGTAAAAAGCAAATTAAATAATTCCCCACAACTTTATACCTTAATAAGTCACCTTGGGTGATTCTTGAGTTACATCAGGCAACAGGAGTTTGCTGTTCTAACATCAGGCATTATTAAAGAAAAAAAGTGTTTTTATTTTCACAATCGAATCATTAACAAAATTTCTCAAACATTCAAAATTAATCAAGATATTATAAATTAAAATTTTAGGGTATGGTATACAGTTTTGTTAAAGAGAAATAAACATTTAAGGTTTCCAATACAAACTATGAAACACATGTTTTAAGTCCAACAAAAATTTATACAGAAGCTTGGGTTTTGAATTCTGACTTGTACAAATCGAGTATACGAAATTTAGTACCTAACGAAATTAAATTCTTGAAGACGATGATTTAACTTCTTTTCAAGTAGTTTTAAGTCGTATAAATTTGATTTTTTTTGTAGTCAACTTTGCATATTGCCGATCGATTTCTTACCCATAAATCTTCAACAGGAAAAGGAAAATGTTACTAAATAGAAATGTCTTTGTACAGGACACATATAAAATTATTAACTTCTTGTATTTTCCCAGGAAAAGTTTTAATTAAGAAAAAGGTAATTTGCATACAGTTAGAAATTTTGTAATCGAGGTAGCATAAGAATCGTTTTGAATTAGTTGCATTAATAGTATAAACAGTATTGTTGCAAAATGTTAGTAAGCAATACATACTACTTTCAAATGATTCACTTTGTCACGCTTAATACTCATAGAAGTTTTAAAATAAAGTAAACAAGTTAAAGGCCTAAGGCCTCAACCAATAGTAACGCCTTTTACTTTTCCCGTTGTCAAACAATAATATACGATATCAGATATAAAAAATCTTGAAACTATATGAATGAGCCAAAAGAAGTAATTAGTCAGTACAGTTTTAAGTAGCGAACTGTCTTATCTCTTGTTGGCTTCTCTTCTAATAATTTATCCGAAGTATGATTTTATTCAGGTCTCAATTACGCTAGAGTAAGCTTAAATATTAAAACTGCGGTAGTTAAGCTTATTCTCGGAACTTTGGCTGAAATGAGGTTGTTCACAATCTTTTATTTACAGCAACTTCGAGACCCAACTAAGGATTAGTGGAATTAAAGTTAGGATAAGAAAATTCCAGGTACCTGCTTGCATTGATCAGCCAGACGTGTGAATTACGAATTATGAATTTGTCGCAAGTAGCAGAACTTTTAAATTGTTTTGTACAATGTCTTATAAGGCTATAATAATTACGAATTAGGAACTTGTCGCAAGTAGCGGAACATTTAAGTTGTCTTGCACAATATCTTATAAGATTACAATAAAAGTTGAGGCAATAATAAACTTTGGCTATTCGATATTTAGCTGTTTTGCTAATTTGTTATGAAGCAGGAGTTTACTCGCCGGAACACTTATGATACAGCTAGTAGTGGCCGTTAGGGCAAACGAAGTTGATATATCAAACTTTATTTACTGCGAACGTGGTTAAATTTTAATTTCGACTTCCACATCATTTATTAAATAATCTTATTGTGGACAAAGTATCTGAAAAGGAAACACGTCTCTGGCATTTCATGAGCATGTTGTGCACAAAGAGAAAGAGGAATTTGAAGATTTATAATATCAGATGAAAAAGAAAAGTAGATATATCTAAAAACAGATAAATGTAGATAAATGGATGTAGAAACCTAATTAGCAAAAAAAGAGCTCATGTGGAGAAGGGCTATTTAAGGAATAAATAATCTGATCTTCTATAAAATACCATTCCGATCTATAGAACATGAAACTGGCCTGTGAACAATGTGATACTGATTCAGCTTTATTATGTAACTGTTTATTAGTAAATCATTACCTACACATATGATAGTCCATTTCTAAAGTGCGAGTCTGCATAATAATGCATTCAAGCCCTGGCATAGGTAGACACTCCGTAAAGATTTATGTATGGAATGTTTTCATATAAAAGTTTGTAGGAATTGTGTCTGGAAGTAAGTCTAACTTGTGGCAAATCCTTGAACAGAAGTATAAGCGACTTATTGCTATGTTTAAGATGAAACAGATCTTAAGGAGGGTGTAAAGGATGCTTTTATTCAAAACTCTAAATAATTTTACAGAAATCCTTCTTGTGCTTGTAAACAAACCAGCATTTAGTCAAAAGTAATGAATTAAACTAAAACTGAGTTGCATCTTAAGTTAGCCAAAGGTTACACAGAAATGAATAAACGCAAGTTGGCTCAAACCAAGATGATACAGGACTGATTTTACTCATAGAATATATCGTATGTAAGCTGGCAGAAGACGGATTAAGGCAACACTTTATGACTAAGATGAATTGCACAAAATGCTTTTCTACAGTTCTGAAAAGTATTTTTAGAAAGGTCAATTATAAACACAACAGTTGGTTATATAAAGCCACCTCAATAAAAATCCTTATTTGGCTGTAAACGTGGAAAGATGTCACAGCATTTGTTCTGGCTGGTTAACAGCAAAGCTATACTCAAACATAGGATCGAAATACGACCCAGATTGTATGCAGACGTTTAAATCGGACTGTCCCGTTGACTCAAGCATGTAAAGCAAGTCATTGTCGATGGTACTGTAACTCTGCAAATAGTAGATGTCCTGTTCATAGACTAAAGGAGGTTTTGCTTACTTTCTGATTCCATGCGGTAATATTATATTAGCATGAACTTCATATAGCCTGAGCCCGACAACAGCCTGTTCTGTTGAATACATCATTGAAGTTGATCATTACAAAGCTGGTGTTTCTAGACTGAGTGAAGGATCTAGATTAGGACAATGAATAAAAAGCACGCAGAGCTAATTTTGTTCTAAAGCGGAACGCTCAGCATTACCGGCAGAGATTATTTTACCCCAAGAAAGAAATCTTGGTAGTGCTGTTGGAGTTATGATTGATAATAGCCTCTTCATCGTTCATCCTGAGTAGATGACCTGTTGAAAAAAAAAACAAAAGAGAGAATGAGTTAGTCTGCTCAATCCGTCGGCCTAAATCTCAAAGAAAGCTCATGGAAGGGTCTTGGGAAACTCACTGGAGAAAGCATTTTTCCATCGAGTACGGGAAATGATTTGGTTATGAACGAAAATAGAGGAAGTCTCCCTCGGGATCATCTGGACAATCCAGTTAAAAGCATGTGCAACCGATAATAATCATCCGTTGAAGTCAAGAGAGGACATGTATTATATCAAAGTTTCTCTCGGGACTTTATTTGATATTTCCCATCTTTTTTGCTTCTTCTTCCCAAAGGACTAAGCATGATAAGTTTCATTCATGCATTCAGTTTTTATTAAAAGAAAAAATACATATTCGTTTATCTTAAATATTTTTGTTAAATTTATCTGTATTTCATCTTAAATTATTACAACGTCATCATCTTACAAAAAGAATTCCCTTTTGAAAATATACTTGTTAATTTATGATGATAAAAGCGGGTATACTTGTTTATGTCTTCATTACCTCCCTACCCTAGAAATTCCTATCAACTAATAAGAAATTATATAAAGAACAGATAGAATAAGCAAGTTAATCAGTTTTGAAAATGAAACACTAATTAGTAGACTTTTCTAAAATACACAAAAAATATTTTAGTCGCACTGAAAAGGGATAATGCGTTAAAGATAGGCAAGGTAATGTGTTAATACGGTGGATTTCGCAAAAAAAGGCATTGCTTCTTAAATTTCGTGAAGATTTTCCATAGCAAAAATTTCGTTTTCTGAAGTTTTGATTGTGAAATGTTGTATTATGTTCATGTAGGCGTCTTTTGATTTCATTGCAATCCAATAAAAACTATAAGGTATTTCTCCAGCCGTCTTCGCATACCTTCGTGGTGTAGTGGTCTGCATGCTTGACGCGTAACCGAGAGGTCCGTGGTTCGATTCCCGGCGAAAGCATTGCTCATTTTTCACCTCTCCTGCTTCGTAATAACCTAATGTCTCTACAACTGGCGCTGAACTAAAAAGGTGGTGGATGATGATTCTCCACCACCCGGATTTGGCGATTGGGTCCCCAAAACCCCAGTCGCCCTTTAAAAGGGGGAATATATAAGGCCTTTCTCCCGCCTTCTTTGCATGCTTTTGTGGTGTAGTGGTGCGCATGCTCGACGCGTAACCGAGAGGTCCGTGGTTCGATTCCGGCGAAGGCGTTGCTTATTTTTCACCTCTTCTGCTTCGTAATAACCTAATGTCTCCACAAAACTACAACCAGACTAAAGAAACGTACGAAACTTTATTCCACTGTCTAGCTTTTCGATTTACAAACTGCTGTCAACGGTAACCTACAGTCTAGACCGAAACTCTTTTTGCACAAATTTCCTTCTTAAAATTTGATTTGATATTATCAGAAGATCAGATTTGTTTTGACATTTTTATATCCCATATCAGCCTTTTTATAACTCGGCTGAAGCTTAGACAACTTCAAAATGATATTTTTGTATGAAATAATAAAGCAATTTGTATCTAATTTGCAGCCAGCAGATACCGAAAAATCAAATTTGCCTGCTTCTAAACGTAAACGTAAAAGCACTTTTCTACCTTTCTCTCGCATTTGTTTCGTGAACTGAGTTTTTAGAGTCTATATTAGATTTGCAGAAGAAAGAAACATGAAAATTTAGCAATGTCCTTGTCATGATTTGAACTCCCGACCTCTCGATTGGTAGCCGGACGGGCTCCCAGCTGTGGAAGTGCTATTGTGCACTCAGCAAAGGAGGAGGGAAATCTCTTAAAAGGTTTTACTTACAGCTGAATTTGTAAACCATCCTAAAGTTCCAGAATGAGCTATAAGGTCTTAAGCATCTCAGATGTAATGTATGTAGTGATTAAATTTTCAGTCCTCTTTTTAAAGTTGCTAAATCTGTAAGGTGAAAAGTACAAGAAACTTGGAATAGGCATATATGTTATTAATTTAACTGTATTTTAACTCAAGTTATAAGGTATATCTCCTACATTCTTAGCGTGCCTTCGTGGTGAAATGGTCAGCACACTGAGCCGGTATTTCGGAGGTCCGTGGTTCGATTCCCGGCGAAGGCGTTGCTCATTTTTCATGTCTCCTGCTTCGAAATAACCTAATGTCTCTACACTGGCGCCCGAACTAAAAGGTTGTGGATGATGACTCTTCACACCCAGGATTTGGCGACTAGGTCCCCTAAAACCCTAGTCGCCCTTTAAAAAGGGGAGTATATAAGGTATATCTCCAACATTCTTAGCGTGCCTTTGTGGTGTAATGGTCAGCACACTGAGCCGGTATTTCAGAGGTCCGTGGTTCGATTCCCGGCGAAGGCGTTGCTCATTTTTCATGTCTCCTGCTTCGAAATAACCTAATGTCTCTACAAAGTTTACATAAATGTTTAAATTATGCCTTCTTATATCTCTGAAGGAAGAATGATAAATTCTAGTTGTCCAGCAATACTACACTCACGTTTGTGAAAATTGCAACACCAAGAAGGAATCGTCATAATTGAATGCAATTTAATACACAGTTGAGTGGTAGTGGTACAAATAAATGATTAAATGTTCAAAGCAAACAAACAAGAACAAGAGATCAGAATCAGTATTTTGTGTGGCCACCACGCGCCGCAATAAGTGCTGCTACACGACGTGGCATGGAGTCAAACAAAGTTTGAATGTCTGACTGAGGAAGAGCATTCCATATCGTTTGTACGCGTACCCAAAGTTCGTCTGCAGACGCAACAGGACGAGGATCACGAGCAAGACGCCGACCAATGACATCCCACACATGTTCAATTGGCGACATATCCGGGGAACACGCAGGCCAAGGAAGAAGCTGTACCTGCTGCGCTGCAAAGAAGGATTTAACAATCCGAGCAGTATGAGGGCGGGCATTGTCCTGTTGAAATACAGCGCCTGGCAAGCTTTGAAGGAAGGGAACAGCTTCGGGCTGTAGAACTTCACGGATATACCGGTTGCTGTTCAGATTGCCCACAATTCGTAGCAATTGAGATCGTCTATGATATGCTATGGCGCCCCAGACCATAACTCCGGGTGTTCGTCCACTGTGGCGTTCGATAATGCACTCCGGAAGGTGGCGTTCACCGGCATAGCGTCTGACACGAATGCGGCCATCATGGTACCACAAATTAAAGCGGGATTCGTCAGAAAACACGACATGCTGCCAATCAGCACGCCAGTCTCTATGCTGATTGGCCCATTGTAGCCGCAGGCGGCGATGGTCGTGCGTTAGGGGGATCCTGTATAAAGGAGTCCGTGCGCGCAGTCCACACTGCAGCAGACGTCTACGAATTGATGAAGCACACAATGAAACACCTGTAGCTATTGACCACAGTGCTGCCAATTGTCTAGAGGAAGCTGTACGGTCCGTCCGCGCCATGCGGACCAGGTGTCTATCATCGCGAGCTGACGTCACATTTCGGGGTCCACTCCCGGATTTCCGAGTTGTCCGACACTCGTCCGTCCACTGCTTCCAAACGCGCATCACTGTGCTGCTGTTACGCTGCACACGAGAGGCTACTGCACGATACGACAATCCAGCTTCACGAAGGCCGATGATTCTCCCTCGTTCAAACTCTGTAAGTTGTTCAAATCTCGCTCTCTTTCGTCGACGAGGCATAAGTACAGATTGAGTTAACGTTTACCACTAGCAGATAACCACCGATAACCATACACGCCTCGCTACAGCCGTCTATTTATTCGGATCCATCAGCCGTTCAGAGGGCGCTGCTCAGCATACGCATGCGCTACGGATTTGCAATTCTAATCATTTGCATATCATGCGCTACTTTGCATTTCCTGAAAATTTCAGCTCACTCGCGTAAGTCCTTCATGGTGTTGCAATTTTCACAAACGTGAGTGTATAAAGTTAGCTATAAGTGGATGGTTCATCGTGAGAGAAGAAAGACTTGTAGCAGGAAGTGACGTAACGGCTGGAGTGAAAAAAGCGGAGTACAATTCTACTTATAATTTTATAACATTTGTTATCAAATCATCCTTATCATTTAAGTGTTATTTAAATTCACTTATAAATGCAAGTTATTTACCAATTTAATATTATTTAAAGGAAAATAGATTCATTGGCAATATTGTATTTCCTGTTTAGTTTTGGCAACAGTAAAAAGGGAGTTCTTGGATTGAGTTTGAAAACAAATGTAGGAGAGGTAATAGTTAAAAAAGGAGAAGTATGAGAAACTACTGTTTGTGTGACATAAATGCTGTAAATAATAAATGAATTGATGTCAAACACTATTTAGCAGCATTGGCAGCAAATCTACCTATCTATGTCTTTGTCTATGTACTTCTTCATCTATTTATTTATTCAGTTTATTCATATAAATGTGCTGCTAACTGTCTGCCTATCTATCGGTTTATGTAACTGCGCGTTGTTACTACGATGAAGGATCCAGCTAAAAGAGCCGAAACTCGAAGGACGAGACCACAAAAAACGTCTTCCAAATGTTGTGGTTTTCATGACCACAATGACTATAACGGGATGAAAATAATTATTGTAACCAAATTAGTAAATATTTTATACAAGTGAGAAAGTATTTGAATGTTAAATGATCAATCTATATTTTCCAAATGGCTGATTACTAAATGTAGTTAGAAATTATATCAAATTAATATTCGTGTGTATTTATTAATGAATTTTATGTTTCAGTAATCTTTTACTGTAGATGTTTTGGACTTCACAGTATTTTGCATGTTCTTAATTTAGACATTTTTGTTTTTTCTTTTTCTTTCAGAAATCCTAATATTGTTAATATTGAGTAGCTGCAAAACCTCTCCAAAATTAACCACCAAAAATGACGTTTTCCATGAAATGTGAGAGATAATAAGATCAAATCTAATGTCACAACTCTTAGGCAATGTAGAATGAATAATAATAATTCGTAGAATAATATTTCGCCAATAATTTCTTCAAAATGCATCCAACTATTATTTTTTTATTCAAATAGTAGTAATGCCAAATAATGTTTAAACTTCGCGCAAACTTATCGCGAAAAAATTATTAATGGAATAGCAATGAATAAGCATTTTAGTTATCTACCATTCATCATTGGTTATAATAGAAAGGTAGATAAAACTTATAATAATTTCTTTTAACGAATAATGGTATTGAATATATTTGTAACACTTCAAAAGAAGTCTCTTGTTTTATGAGACATGCATTTCAAGTGACCTGTGTCTTCAAACTGTAATTGTAATATCAGTCCTTAACAGATATCAACAAATTATATGGAAACCTCATTTATGTTTTTGATTTCTTAGTTCTGAAAAATATAATTTTTTGTCATATTAACTGAATTTCACTGAAGTATGTAATTGAAGTTGTATAGTCGAGAGATTCAGTTTCAAAGCATAGTATTTTAAAACACATTTTAATACTCAGAAGCATCAGAAGAAACGGTTGAAATGATTCGATTGCTTTTCTCAGGTAACTGCACAGAAATATATCCTCCTTCTATGTAGTGATAAGTGAATTTTGAAAAGATAGTATGATACTTTTTAAACCTTCCGATTTCAGCTCTGATTTAACTTCCGAATCCTTTTTCTCGCGGTCAGGAGAAACTCTCCTCCAGCTACCGAAGATGGCAGTCAGGTTCAGATAATTTCCTCGTACGTATATAACTATAGAGATTTCACCTGAAGTGACTGTGATTTAATCAAAAAGACCTTCACTAATTCCAAAAGTTCATTTCTATTTTGATCACGGGAGGATGAGGATATTGGTTTATAATATCCTAGCTAAATTAGATTCTCTTGTAAGCTAGAGTACCGATGAACTGTGTAGCGACTATTCGTTGAGTTCTTGTAAGTAACAAATACAAAGAAGGGTTAAATTAACCTTTATTCCAGCTCAAAGTAAACGAACAGATGGCCCATTCTCTTTCTTACAATAAGACTCCACTTGGACTTTAACTCAAGATAGAAAATATAAAACTAATCTAAGATTAAACAAAAGTAAGCAACTGAAACTGCACAGAATCAACTATTGGAGTTGGCCCTTATTTGAAGATCCCCAGCCTATACTAGCAAGCACGAAGCAGTACCTATGTAGAACAGTAAGCTTAGACTAGCAGCAACAACTCGGCCGAAATGCAAAAACGCTGTCCTACTGAAGTGATTCAGACTTCAGCTTAAATACTCGTTTCTACCTCATTTGCATGAATCGTAATTCTAAAAACTCACTCTGGCAGGGAAACTTAGGTGGAAATTATAATGCAAAGGAAAGAAAGGCTTGCTCCAAAATAAAGTAACCATTAAAAATTGAAGTAAACCCTACAGGTTAATGAGAAGTTGTACCTTACTAGCTTTATCTTATTCAAACTAGAAATGTAGTGTCTCTTTAGAAGTGATTTTGTTATTATGGGCATTTAGAATGACTTGTTTATAAATATGTTTATGAAAACTAAATATTTTTTCCTTTACTCTATTTTATTTTTCTGTTGTTCATTGAACAAGAAAGGGTCTTCATATATGGAGAAATTAAATTTCTATCATTTCAGATTTACAATACTACTTAATTTATCTCTTCATTCTTCATTCTATATAGCATTACTAGATGTTACATGCATGCTTGGAATTTGATTTTGACTAATGTTATTATGCGTAGACAGATAGTCTATTAAGCAAAAATACAAGTGAACTGCAGTATGTTTCCTGAGGGTATTTTTGTAAAGGGCGTTATAAGGAAACTACTTCGCATTCCCGTTACACGCAGAAAAGGCCGAGAATGCTGCATGTAGCTCTCCCAGTCAAGCACAAAAGATCGAATCCTGGAAGAAATATCTGTTTTCGGAAGTTTTATGTACCTGAACGTTGATTTGAGGTTTTGATATTTAGATGGAAGTAGAGTAAATTGTGTTGGACCTACAGTGTTGTACTTTGCGCATTTGGGTACTACTACAGCATCTTCTCTTCCAGCCTTTTCTTTCGCTCTATTTTATTCAGTACTGCCTCTGGAGTTATCTTTCATTTTCATCATTTTCCCATGGGAATTTTACGTGGCGGTGTTGGCCTCTTTTAGTCTTATACCTCCCAGACATCAATCTTCTTGGCGGTTTCATGGCATTTACGACACGAGCTTTTACGGCTGCATTTCATATGATCCGAAAAAAGTCTCTTCCATTATAACATTACATATCCGTGTATTCTAGAATAAATAGCACTTATTTAAAATTTGATAACAAATTTTTTACGCGAGTTTAGGCCACAATTGTGCACTTAGTTATTGCATTATTATGAAAGTTGTGAAATCACATGATTTGTCAATAATATAATATTGAAGCGCTTGTCAGCAGTATAAATCTAAAAGCGCTGTAATAATATGGGACAAATGTTCTAACACAAACCTTGAAAGCTTCATATTTGTACTCTCAATGGATTATATTTTTTTCTGGGTAATTGTTTTCCTTCCCGAAATCGATCTGTCCAAGATTTAACTAGTTTTATTTTATGTAGATACGATTTCTTTTTATTATACCAACAGTTCAAGTTAATTAAATACTTCCTCAGTTAAAAAGTTTAATTATAAGCGAAAATGTAGAAAAAATTGATTTGACATTTATGACTACGAGACCGTCAGTAAACATAAAGAAGTGCTTTTCTAATTTCGTCTCGGCTTCTAACAAGGGTGGTTAGTTTCACATTTATCCATTTCCGATATATTCGGAAGCAGAATTTATGATTGTATCTGAAGGAATATTTATTTCTTCCGTTCAGCTTTCACTCTGTCATTCGCAGTCACCAATAGCTAGGAAACTATTTCAATTCCATCTTCTTTTCGATAATATGTGAATATTTTCGCAAATGCATAATGCAAATCTAACCTTCGAAAGAGAAAATATTGACAGTTTCATTTCTGTTCTGTCGTTTAGGTATTTCTTGTTTGTACGAAATCTGCTAACTTTCGCCATTTTATGTGTATTGCTGCAGGTTTTACATACGTCTTATGTAGTTTCGTGATAGCCTACTTACTGACTTTGGTGTGTAAGGTAGGAATAAAAAACTTTCATGTTTACTTTTACTCTGACTTCAAATACATCTGGATACGGAACATGAAATCTGCAATAAAAGGTCCATCATAAGGATTCTCAAAGTAAAAATGAAAGTTCTTTTCATAGCTTGTTCTATTGGTGTGAAGAGAACTTGACTTTTATTGATCGCTAGTCCTTTCTCAGGCTTGCATTTGATGATTGATAGAGTCTGTATTTATTGACTGCGAGCAATAAACTACACTTAAATCGGCATAATCGTGCTTGCTTTTTTTTGCCGGCGCAGTTTCATTCGCCGTACTAAGTTTTTGCTAAGAAAGGATTATTTACTTAGAATGAAACATTTATTTAGATTTATTTGGTAATTATTTAGGGAACCTTCAAATTATTAAATACAAGTACTTCTGTACCAGCTATAATTTCTGGGCTTATGGTATAGAGCGGAGGAATTAAAAACGAAACAGTCCTATTAAATGTCTGTAAAAGACATATCCCTACAGGATTAAAGCTGTACAACTTGTCTTAATTCTAGTAACCTAACCAATAGCAGGCTACTATAGACTAAACATTCCGATTTCAAAACAAGGAGATGGATTAAAAGGAAACGAAATGATTAAACATATCAGTCTTTCATTAAATTATTTCAAGTAAAATATGATAATTTATTTTGCGTAGAACTTAAGCTATGTTAATGCTTTAATACGAGTAATAACTGTTGATTTAATAAGCATGTTAAAGCATTTAACGTATCAGAAAAGATGTGAAACCGTGAAAACCATATTTGGCAGTAAAACGTTTTGAAATTACCTATGGGAATTCTTTATACAGTTTGCGACTGAAGGGTTTTTCTCCATTCCTGGATTTAGAATAACATTTGAAATTATATTTATTTGAAATTATTAAATTTATTTGAAATAAGTCTTTTAGGTTTTAACATCATTACCATCAGTTCGTCTGAGGTCCTTGTTTATCTTAAACTTACGGCAATAATTTGTTAAGTGTCGTAAAGTATTTTATGCTTTAAATAAACGAGTGTTGAAGTTCTTCACAACTATTAAAAGTTCCTACCTTTTAGTACCTGCTGTTACAGTGACTTCACACCTGCTTAACTGAAACGCGATTTACATAAACGTTGAGTTCCTTTATAATGTATTTTTAAGCACCCGGAAAAACTAACATCTGTGTAAAAACGATTCATGAAAATAACCAGTATTCCCACTCTAAAATTGAAAATGCAAGTACGAAGATGTTTTCTGAGGAAGTACTTTTAGTGTCTGCTGCATAATTTATGTGCGTAATCAGAGCACTTACTTGTGACAAACAATCTCATTTAATTCTAAATCCCATACAGGATAAATTGTCAAAATATATATATATATATATATGTATAATGTGTGTTAGATTTTGAACTTTTTTTTTATTTTGTATTCATTCATATATATATATATGTGTGTGTGTGTGTGTAAGATAAAAAATATGAAAACAAATTTCTAATTTTAATTGGTTATAACCTCTTATAGTTTTATTTAATTTGGAAACTTAAAAATAGGACCATAAGTCTAAACTGCGTCATTCAAATTAATCATGCGATCTTACGTAACGTTTAATGCAGATATCTCTTGCCCAAACAAAACTAATTGTAAACCAAAACTTTTCTTCCTCTATATTACTACAATGACAGTCTTCCCTTTTCGCCTTACGGCTTTCATCCCGTTAAAACGCTGCTGCAATCATCTATGTTCGCTTCTATCGCAACAGTATCAAAACTGTTCTCGAAATAGGCACGATTGGAGTGCCAAGTAAATTGTGGCCACAAATGTGAATTTAAATAAATATGGAATTTAATCCGGCTCGACTGCTTGTTCTTCAAAATGGATGTACGCTCTAAGCATCAAGTATCTACGCTGAAAAACGTTGCTGCTCTTGTACATCTCAGTAGTCTTACTTCATTGCTTTAAAAATTGTGCTTTTATTACATTTTAGCCCGACAGGATTGGATTACATACTACTAACCTCAATGAAACATTTATTCCTGAGTTGGATTTCTGTAAAATAGTGTCTAAAAGTTCATCATTCTAAAAACTAGATATCATCGAGTATTTAAATATGATGTGCTAGCACTACATTTTTTGGCGCAGCCGATAAAATAAAAAAAATTGCAAAATGTAATAATGAAAGTAAAAACTATAATTTCAATAATCCTTTTACAAATGATAAAATAAGAATAATCATAAATCGTATCGGTATATAAAATTTTTATAATTGTGATATTGTGTGCAAAATGTTTTGGAAATCCTTCCCTGAAGTACCAAAATTGTGATGTGAATGTTCCAGAAACAAGAACGTTTTATAGATTGGACTCGCATCTTAATAGAACTCTAAAAATGAGCCATTGGTTTAAAAGAACATAGTGCTTAAAATTATTTTTGAATTAAAAATTTTACGACTTATAATTTTTTAATTGTTCAAAAGCTAATTTTATATTTTGTATTTTCAAAATTATATTTCTCATATTTTGCTACTCTAATGCTTTTTCTCTCAAAAAAGCTTCTCTATCGCTCCGCCTTTTTCTTTTTGAAAGAGGGGAAAGAGGGGAAGTGCTTATGTAAGACCACTGACACATTGGAATGTAGAAATACTGATTGCGCGTCACTTAGGGAGGGTAGATCGTAGATCCATATTGAAGAGGAAGAATTTTGATTGCGTAGAATGCTAATCCATAATGAATAAGAAACTAGCAGCCAAGACAGATTAAATCCTTCATTTTATTTTCAGTAAACATATTGCGGCCACAAAAAACTTGGCACTTTACTCGTACCTATTAACAATTTTGATAGCTTTGCAGTAAAAAGAGAACAGCAGAGAGCAGTGCATCTAGGCCGAAGTGTAGAAATTAATTGCGTTATGTTCAGGATGAAATCTTAATTCAGACTGAGTTAGTTTTGATCCTCACTGCATTTTGATTGGCTAATTAATACTTCTGTAAAATTATTATTCACTGAGTTTTAATCCCATTCACATCATCAGAATTATGTAAGAGTCATATGACATGGAATTTTCTATAAATGACTCAGTGCAGAGAGATTATTATTTTTAGAATAGAGAAAGGGAATTACGGAGTTAATTTTGATTTACACATTTTTACCTCATATTCACATACACACACATATATATATATATATATATATATATATTTACAAATGAATAAATATGTACATATGGAATTAATTTACAGATGTAATTGCAATGTAATTTATAGTTAAATATTTTAAACCCGAAATAACAGTTTTATTTAATTAATAGAAATAACGTTACATTGTTTATCAGATTTTCCTGCATATCCTCCCTTACTAATTTTACTAATTATATCACCCGAAATTCGAGAGGAGAAAATGATGTGACTAATTTAATTTCCATTTATAATCAGAAGATAAATAAAAAGTAGTCATGGATAAACTACATGTAACGATTGCAACACTGTTTTTTTTAAAACAACAGCATTCTAATAAGAATACCCGGTAACATTAGCATTACAGTATCTAATAATATTATTTTCCTTTTTACTTCCATATAATTTAAATCTAGTCTGTTCTTACTGTTGTCTTTGCTATTTTGTAGGCCTCAAATCATATATAAATAATTAGAGAAAGTCGTGCAGCTGACTCAGGAAAATAGTAGAATGAAGGTCAGTTCGTGTGTGCTTCACTGTGAATAGTTGGTTCTTGTATTATGTCGGTATTAAGTTCCATAGCTAAAAGAGAAAGATTCGGCGTGACCTTCGCAGATAGTTTGAGAGAGTTGTCTTTCTTAGTATGATGAAAACAAACACAACCTGAAAGAATCAATTTTAATGTTTAGGAAACTCATTCTCTGAACGCATTGAGAAAGGGGAAAATTATGAGAACATTTTTTAAGTTTTCAGAAATTGATGCTAAAAATCTAGAGGGAAAAGTACGCCTAGAATTACGTTATTTATCTGAAACAAAATGCAGTAGCATAGTGTCATAATTCTTAGAATGCGAAATGAGAGTGAGATGAAGTTTCCTATTAATCCAATTAATTGTAAGCATAATATTACAACTAGATATTTCTCAATTTTGTAAATTCGTACATACTGTTAAAAACATTTAATTTATAACATTTGAAACAAACAGCATTATACTAGCTGTACCTTAAAGCAAAACCAAAGCTAATAACGCCCAAGCGAGTTGTCAGAGTTTTAATAATTAATCGAAATGATGTGCATTTTGTGTGTTAATTAATATAAATAAATGAAATGAATCTTTGAAAAGAAAACTTATGTATATAACATTTCTTCTTCAAGAGAAAATTACTCAGCTTAAATACATGTTAAGCAACTTGAATAAGAAGGAAAAGTAGAGCAGAAAACATGAGATAAGGTAGCTTTTAAGAATGTGGAAGGTTTTTAGGAAACTAGATTCACATGGCATTAATGCAGATCTTTCAGCAAAACAGAAGGAATGATAACAAGATCCATAGCCGTTCAAGACAAATAATTTCATATAAATTCAAAATTACTTTTAATGAATTTATAATTTTTGCAAATTTGTAAATCAGAAGTAATGTGCATATAATAATGGCTTCCTTTGACTAAAATAGGAAAGGCAGTTGATGCATTAGAAGACAGAGAGAAGTTCTTTGTTGATAAGAGGTTGGAATCGAGGGACGTATATAATACTAGGACTTAGAAGAAGAAATGGATTATTCGTTTAATTCGGGTAGTCCTCATCGTCTCTTAATCCGGTAGGCGGCAAAGGCACTAAAAAAAATCTATGCTTGTCTACCTCAAAAACGAAAATGCCGTTTATTGTTTGTTGTGACAGATATGAAATGTCTGAGATGCCACAGTATGTATGAACACATTTTTGTATTATGTGAGTCTTTTTAGTTCAAAAATATTCTGGAGATCTTCTCTAACCTTGAACATCCTTTCAAAACTAAACTCCGAACGTTATTTTTACTTTATTCCTTTTTTTTCAAGAATGAAAACCGACTTCAGAAAATATTAAGTACTCTGGTTGCTACACAAAGTAGTAAAATAGGGTTTTGAGTTCTTTTTCTTCCAAATTTACCAGCTGTGAATCATTCTTCCAGTACTGTTTAATGTAGAATTTTAACTATTTTGTTTTTCGTCACAATATTTTTCTCTCTAGTTCCAAATTAATGTTGTTTCATTTAAAAATTTTATTTTGTTTCTCTGTTTAAATAATGAAACAGTCAATTAAGGTAACAATCTTGTTATAACTTTACAGTTTTTTTAACGGTTGGAACCTTTGAAGATTGGTTTACGGTTTCCGTTTTTTCCATTTACTTTCCTTGCTTGTTCCAGGTGTATGCAAATTAGCAAGTGTTATTAATAAAAATGAAGAAGAACGTGAAGTTTTACAATTTCTGAGATGTTACATCTAAAGCAATATTGTGGTTTACTTCAGTGTTGTTACTAATAAGAAACACGTGCATCGGCAGACTGCGAAGCTAAATACACGAATATAACTCAAGGTAGGTCCTCAGGATCAAGTCAACTCAGACAAATCCGAAGCGAAGCCTTATGAGGTTGTTACTGTTAAATTATACGAAGTCTTTCAGAGGTTAAGAGTATTGCACTCCAACTGTATGAATCTAGCAATCAGATTTCAATATACAGCCACAGCTAATATCTTGGCAGTGATACCCGTCCATAAAAAGTAACTCTTGAATGTAAGAATTAGTATCATCGTTATATTTTATTTTAACTCATTTGTAGGACTTTTAGACTCCCAAAGATTAGGAAGGTGTATAAAATGCGCACACAACTGGAAGTACTAAGGGACTCAGTTAAGCTTTTCCAGGTCGAATCACCTGAGTTGAATATTTAATTAAACATGTTAATCCCTAAGGTTTAGGGATTTCGGATGCTAGTCCGCGGAGAGTATATTATCACGTGCTCAGATCTTGACTACAGCTTATATTTCTTTATAAACTAATTATTAAGCATACGGTTTATATTCTGAAGAGTAGGCCAAGGTTTTATATGTGCAGTAAGTATTTACAACATTAAATACTTAACCCAATTTTTCTTGACTGCTCAAAATGCCTTATCTGTGTCGCTTCTCAAAATAATTTTAGTCTGTTCTCAATTGTTCAAACTCTTCAAAATTCTTTCCTCTGTTCCAAAATGTTACATAAAAGCTCTGCCTTGTTTATTTTAGTATTTCATTTAAAAGCTTTCAAATTAATATTACTTCTGTCCAAATTTCTCATTTCTCTTGAAAGATTTCCCTAGTGCATTATTACAACGCTTTTAGATTTGTTTTCCAAAACCAATCAGCTAGTTGTTTAACAGCAATTAAGTTTGGTATACATCTCAGGGCTATTGCTTTTGAAGCCGTTTACCCATGACTTATTTCGGGTGCAGATGCCTTTTTAACGCAAAGAGAATGCCGGTGAAGATTATAGGAAATCGGCTTTTGGCAGTTCTCCTTAACTTCTGCTTTTCCCCTCGTTCAAGAGTTTAGTGGATACTTTTGTTTAGTGTTCGTGGATAAGTGCAGATTGATGCCACCGGTCAATAAAGGCACTTATTTTAGATACTATCTCGTGATCAATAATTATGTGAGTACTCTTCTGCGTTATTCACAGTAAAAGAAGTTTGTCAGAAGTTTTCTCTTGTCACGAATTTTTATCTGTGATAAGTTATTCAAACTTAAAGAACGCAGAGGAGATTTATCTCCCGCATCTGAACACTAGTGGTTTAAGAGTAAAACCTCATCAGATTTAAAGTGAATAAAAATATTTTTTTCTTTTGCATATATTGCAAAGCACTAGCGAATAATGCAAAGAAGAAATAACAGGCTATCTGAAAAGTTTGGTATATGTGCAAGGGGTGACACTGGATTTTATATTTTATAGGATTTTTTGGGGGTTGAATCAATGAGTGTTAGAATGAGACCATTTGCAATTCAATTTCGAATCTGAATTCGGGTGCAATTTGCTGTTGGACGGAAGTTTTGCGGGTTATTGTTTTATATTCAAACCCAGACATTCTAGCCGCAGATAGCAATATTCAGTCAAAGCACAAATTATTGCAATTATGAAATACATTTCATATTTTTCAGTCAAGACCGCAATGAAATACTCTAATCCTGTAGTCGCAAAACCATGTTGCCTGCGAGCCGAAGGCACAGCCTGAAATAGCTGACGGCCTAAATTTTTAACAAAATGAAGTTATTTTTAACAAGCAAAATTAATTTTAAATTTACTAATATTTGTAAAATAATATATAGATAATAATAATAGCGATGCAAAAGAAAAATTCCAATTTATATTGATTTCCTGTCCGAAATCTAATGGTTGGTATCTACACGAAATTTCAAATAGTTATACATTGTAATCAAAGTATTTTCAGATTGCTATTTATTTCAAATAATTATGTGCTGATTAAACTGCTAAATAGCTTATTTTTAACTTTAAATAAACAAATTACTAAAACTTTCCAAGTAGGAAGAAACTTGAGAATAAATAACGACAACCTATTATTTTTCTTTTATTAATTAAATCTTTCTCTGGTGCATACAGTAAAAATATATCTATTTGTATGTTAATAATTATAAACGTTTTTGTTTCTTACGGCAACACCTCATGGTTTTTGGATTTTGATAAAGTTTGTAACTTTACAAAGACGTTGCTGAAAGTTAAGTTCATCACGAATTATATATACTCATTAGACAGTCTGTTTTTATGAATTTATTAATTTTAACAGCAGAAAAAGAACTGTTCGTGTGTAAATGTAAATGTGTTCCTAAATAAAGTGGTTATTTTTATTGCAAAAGTTCATAACTGAGGGTAATTATCTTTTAATAAGCATGGAACAAAATCAATCAAATCTGTATCTTCAAATCTTTGTAAAAGATTTATATAAGAGTATAAATTAATTATCTCCATTTCTAGATTCAGGTGTTACTCACTCAAATAATAAATATAATAAAAAATATGAAATTAAATAATGTTAAATCGCAAGCCAAATCGTTAAAATCATGAACTGTTTTTCAGATTCTTGTCATTATATTTAATGTTATAACAACGCTTTTTAATTTACGGGAAATTTATTCGCAGCCCGCATAAAACTGGTTCGGGAGTCATATGCAGCCAGTTTGAGAACGCTACTGTAATCTACTTGAATGACTTCGCTATATTTAGTCTAAACAGCAGCATTTTGTAATATTTCAAGAGTATGAAATTTGAAAACATTTTTCTGCAAACACTGAACGTGTCGTTTCAATGAAAAAAGATTTTATTGTATAAAAAAATATATTCATGTTTATGAATAGAGTTAAAATCTTAACCGCATCTCAGATCTTTTCTAGTTTGATTAGTTCGTTTGAATTGCTTTTGATGCATTTGATATTGCTTTCTTACATTTTTATTCGAGAATTTTTGATCAGTCCAACGCATTTCGTTTTTGCGACATTACTGCAATATTTACCTATAAAACTGATTAAAGTTAAACTTCCTTATATAGTATATATTAAAGATTAATTACAATTTCAGTGATAACCTTCGTTTCCGTTAGCGAAAAATGACGAACAAATCACTCATAGTAGCAAACTGAAGAAAACCACGGAAACATTTATCCTAATTTTTGTAGTTCAAAAAAGGAAATTTTTAAAAATTTACTCATCAGGAAGAAATTAATTGTCCGAAGTCCCAAGAAAAATCGATTCATTTGTCATAGGCGTAGTCAGCTCAAAATACGGGGCGATGCCCGCTACGACTAATATGCCTATAATAGCTATTACAGCATCTTCAATTATATGGGTAATTACTACGTGACGAATATATTATCTTAATGGCAGTTATCTTAATATAAATAATAATTATACTATAAGTTTTATTAATGATAGAATTATGTAACAAAATTATGGATATATTGCATTTAATTATCGTATTTATAGTTATTACCCTACAAACAAATATTTTTGTTTTTCACCTTAACCATTTTAACCTTTATTAAAGCAATTTAAAAAAACGTTATAAAGGAAATAATAAATAACAAATATATATAATGCTAGTAAAAGTACTTCTAGTATTTACTTTCATTTCTGAAGTACACGCTCACATATGCAAAGAAATATTAAAATAATTTTGAAATTCATCTTACTTTGGTTTCATAATACAATTATAAAGATAAATAAATATATAAAATCTATATTTCTATTCTGTATAATTACATAATTTTATTTATTTTATTTTTATTATTTATTATTTAAATTGCAAATAAAAATTTAAAAAGAAAGTAAACATTTTTCTGGCCTTTCATTTTGGTTCGACAATTAAGATGTTCCCGAATTCCATTTTTTGTGGCTGTAAGCTGGCAAATATATCAATAACTTTGTCAATTGATATTTCTTTGGCATAATGCATATTCATTATGCCAAAGAACTTTTTGCGCTCTACCGTCATTGTAGCTCTATTATACACTCACGTTTGTGAAAATTGCAACACCATGAAGGACTTACGCGAGTGAGCTGAAATTTTCAGGAAATGCAAAGTAGCGCATGATATGCAAATGATTAGAATTGCAAATCCGTAGCGCATGCGTATGCTGAGCAGCGCCCTCTGAACGGCTGATGGATCCGAATAAATAGACGCTGTAGCGAGGCGTGTATGGTTATCGGTGGTTATCTGCTAGTGGTAAACGTTAACTCAATCTGTACTTATGCCTCGTCGACGAAAGAGAGCGAGATTTGAACAACTTACAGAGTTTGAACGAGGGAGAATCATCGGCCTTCGTGAAGCTGGATTGTCGTATCGTGCAGTAGCCTCTCGTGTGCAGCGTAACAGCAGCACAGTGATGCGCGTTTGGAAGCAGTGGACGGACGAGTGTCGGACAACTCGGAAATCCGGGAGTGGACCCCGAAATGTGACGTCAGCTCGCGATGATAGACACCTGGTCCGCATGGCGCGGACGGACCGTACAGCTTCCTCTAGACAATTGGCAGCACTGTGGTCAATAGCTACAGGTGTTTCATTGTGTGCTTCATCAATTCGTAGACGTCTGCTGCAGTGTGGACTGCGCGCACGGACTCCTTTATACAGGATCCCCCTAACGCACGACCATCGCCGCCTGCGGCTACAATGGGCCAATCAGCATAGAGACTGGCGTGCTGATTGGCAGCATGTCGTGTTTTCTGACGAATCCCGCTTTAATTTGTGGTACCATGATGGCCGCATTCGTGTCAGACGCTATGCCGGTGAACGCCACCTTCCGGAGTGCATTATCGAACGCCACAGTGGACGAACACCCGGAGTTATGGTCTGGGGCGCCATAGCATATCATAGACGATCTCAATTGCTACGAATTGTGGGCAATCTGAACAGCAACCGGTATATCCGTGAAGTTCTACAGCCCGAAGCTGTTCCCTTCCTTCAAAGCTTGCCAGGCGCTGTATTTCAACAGGACAATGCCCGCCCTCATACTGCTCGGATTGTTAAATCCTTCTTTGCAGCGCAGCAGGTACAGCTTCTTCCTTGGCCTGCGTGTTCCCCGGATATGTCGCCAATTGAACATGTGTGGGATGTCATTGGTCGGCGTCTTGCTCGTGATCCTCGTCCTGTTGCGTCTGCAGACGAACTTTGGGTACGCGTACAAACGATATGGAATGCTCTTCCTCAGTCAGACATTCAAACTTTGTTTGACTCCATGCCACGTCGTGTAGCAGCACTTATTGCGGCGCGTGGTGGCCACACAAAATACTGATTCTGATCTCCTGTTCTTGTTTGTTTGCTTTGAACATTTAATCATTTATTTGTACCACTACCACTCAACTGTGTATTAAATCGCATTCAATTATGACGATTCCTTCTTGGTGTTGCAATTTTCACAAACGTGAGTGTAGTTTTCTAATCTTTTCAAACCACTTGCGGAACGTTCGCATTCACAAGACGTTATCGGCAGTATAGATGCTATGTGCAAAAGGACATCAATATTTGGGGAAAAGTTTTTATTCGAAGCTTTTAAACCCAAAATTGGTATGTCTGGGAGCTTTGTTTTGGGAATAGATGTAAAATGCCGTCACCAACGTTTCAACTCTTCGTTTAGAAGTTCCGGAGAGAGTAAATTATCTTCATGTGTGATTTTCAACTCATTTACGCAGTTTCGTTTACATGATCAACGCAAACTAATGGTAGTATGGAAAACAGGGATGGTGCAGTCTTTTCTAAATTTAAAAATTGAGATTTTAAATGGAAAATGAGATGGTCAAGTAAAGGAATTGCTAAAATAGTTTTGTAGTAACTAAACATAGAATCACAATGAGTATTATTTCGATGGACTTGCTTTCGAACGATGCGTGGCATTTTGAGCTCCACATCTAATTTTTTACTCATTTGCCCAGCATGATCAAAAATACTTTCAAAACTCTTTTCTACATTTTCACGCTTAGCAATATAAAACTCTATTATTTCTTGGACCATGTTATAGGATTCCACAATATCAACAGCTCTTCCCTGGAGTTTTACTGTTATTCCTTCTAAATGAGATAGATAATGATACAGTGTTATGAAAGTTACAATGAAAGGAGACGAAACTATTGAATTCAGCAGAACCATAGCATCTCGCTTACATTGCTCGCTCCACTGATTATGCACGTAAGCATCTGGTGTGGTTGAGTACATAGTGTGCTCTAGGGCTTCAATAATATCGAAAAAGCTTTGATAAAAATGCTGGTACGCCTTATGCTGCATGGCCCATCTTGTCCGGAAAAGGTCTAATATTATTTTTCGTCGACCGCAATCATGTGTAGCATTCTGGTTGACAATTTGAGTAAGAAGATCACTTCGTTTAGGACTCTTTAAAAAAACATTTTTCAGTTGGTACAGTGTATTGTGAATTTCAGATATTTTGCATGAGTGTATGATTACCAGATTCAGGCAATGAGAAGAGCAGTGCACATATATTGCTTTTGGAGCGAAAGTTTTAATTCGAGCTTGAACTCCAACTTTTTTTTTGATTACATATTACCTGCTCCATCATAACTCTGACCTCTAACGTTGCCAGGATCTAATCCGAATCTTGAAATTATTGAAATTATAGAGGATGAAATAAATTCCCCTGTAATACTATCTAGCCTGAGAAAATCTAGAAATTCTTCTCTAATATTTTTTGACTGTCGACAAATCTTATGCACAATGATAAAGTTTCCGCATTATTTGAAGTGACTTCATCAGCCATTATGGAATAAAATTTTGCTGTTTTCATTCCTTCGATGATATCTTTCTGAATTATTTGGTGTCCAATTATATCTGCCAGCTCATTTTGCATGGTAGATGACAAATAAGTCGCATTTCTCATGGCTGGAGAATTTAAATGTTGTTGTAAGTCTTCTGCATAATTGAGCAGCATTTTGAGAACAGATAAAAAATTTCCTGAATTTTCTGCTTGTTCTAGCTTTTCTATATGTCCTCTAATGCTATACGTTGTTTGCCACAGAATATTATTGCCCGTATAATATCCCGGAGCATCTGTCTAATCTTTTCAATAGAGGACCGTTTCTTATTATCCAAGTATACATCAACAGAATTTTCAAGTATTTCACGAGCTTTTAGAAAATTAGTTGCGCTTGTCATAGAGTCCAAGTGGTAAACTGTCTTTTGATGAAGATTTGCTTTTACTTTCATCTTCGTCCAATTTTTGAAAGGCTGGAAGACAAATCTTCCTTTCCCTTCTCGATTTCGACAGAAAAGTGCGCATGATAATCAGTACGCAGCGTCCATTCTCTGACTATAAACCATCCAAGGGTATATACGAAGCCAGTCATGTTGGAAACTCCTATTTTTTCCGTCAGACATTTTAGTTTTTTGAAATACATATGAATTTGGAGGCTGAAAATGATTTGTGAGGAGTGTGAATTTGGTATCTTCGCTAATAAATGGTAGCTTGTCTTGAAGGAATATAGCACTAATGTCCAAAGCATATGTAGGAACAGGAAGAAGAGGTAATGATAGTTGAGAACTTAAATGTTGTGACGAAGATGAAGCAAAATTAAAATTATCCTCTAGAATTTTTTCAGTTTGTCTTTCATCTGGACATATGAGAAAAGAATCAATTTGTGTATTTTATATTTTATTTACGACGGATGCACAAAGCTGTGCACAAGCGTATTAGCATCCTCCTTCATAGAAAATTTTATTGAAGTGTTTTAAATATCCATAACGGATATCTAAAACACTTCAATATTATATATAACATATAATTTGAATCTTGCGTAATGCGTTTTTCGAACATGCTAGAAGCAATATTTTATTGTCATTGTCTCACATAGTGATCTTCGTTAAATTAATAATTGTTTATCATTGAAAAATTGTCATTTATTTTATTTATTTATTTATTTTTTGAACAAATAAACTTTTCGAACACATAATACGGTGAACAAAATAAATGGATTAAATTAGAGCATAAGAACATATTTGATACAGCTTTAATTAATATTCGTGAAAGAAAGTTAGACTTTTCTAGCAATTATAGCATACTTTATGAAACTGAGAAGCCGCAGTTTTGTATCAAAAGTGCGATTTATTTGGATAGTTTCAAAAATGAAAACAGATTTTGCTCTGGGTTAATTACGCAGATAAAGTTCACGTTTTGCTCGGAAAAAAGTTAATCTGAAAGCCCAGAGAAAGGTACAAGTGGTGTACATAGGGCAAATAGAAGTATTCTATGAAGTTATTTAGCAGAACTTTAGTTGCTACTATTTGTTTGAATATAATGAAAAACACAATGGCTGTGACGATTTCCTAAGGGAACTGTCTTCTATCTACATTACACATGGGGAAAATTAAAAAATATTGATGAGTGCAGATTATTTGACTTCATTCGAAACGATGTTGAATAAAAGTGTTCAGCGCTCTTTCGTTCAGTCACTGCTGTGGCTTTCTTTTATAAAAAATCATTGATAATGCTATTTATAATAAAAGCAATAAATAAATAAATCAGTTCTCATTTGGAAATCATTATTAAGTCCACCAATGAACGTAGCTATTCACCGCTACTCCACAGACATACTTTTATAATTTTTGCGTTAATTCGAATCCTAATCCTTGGAAAATTTTTACAGGTAAACAACACTGTTAATGTTCGTCTCTAATTTTACTTTTTAAATTACTTTAAAACGGAAGGCAGCTGCAAAATGTATAACTCATACATTTGCTTTCTGGTCCTACACACCTGCAAAATTGTAAAGAGAGGACAAAGCGCATCAGAAGTTTTATACTGAAGAAATCAAACACCGATAAATATTGAGTGCCTAATGCGTTTTTCGAACTACATATTGTGTTTGGAAAACAAACATTTATTTATTTTTTTCGCTATTTCTTTTGCACTGTTAATTGATGGAGTACTCTCGACTTCTATTCCTTTTATTCAAATACATTATCTAGGGGTTTCGATTTGGTAATTTATAAAGTTCCTGCCTAGAATTTACAGCTAAATGTGTGGAACCTTGAGAACTCGTAAGAGAATAATCGCTTTAGCTCAGAGGACATCAACTCAAGAAGGTAAACTTAATTACCCTTTATTGCTCAAAATAAAGTTTACAGATGGCCTTTTCTCAAGATCTACAGAACAGCCACCACTTGGGCTTTAACTCAAGAATATTAAGAGCTAAAACTCATCTAATGCTTAACTAAAAGGATATAGCCGAAGCTATCAAAAATCTACAGGAGTTAGCCCCTTGAACGCTAACTAAACGGCGAAGCTACCAAAGGCCTGAAATACGGCAGAGCGTAGTAATAGCTTAGAGAGAGTGTAGCCAAAAGGCGAACGCGCTCTAGTGAGAATCTCTGTCTCTCTAACGAAGTCAGTGGAAATTCGACTTTTAAGTACTGCTCTTTCTTCATTTGTATTTAACCGCGATTCTGAAAAACCATTCTGGTAGGAAATTGTAAGCTGAAATTCGCAGCGACAGGAAAGTGACTTTAACTAAAAATTAACTATAAAAAACTTAGGTTAAAGCTTACAAATTAAGCAAAAGCCATTTAAAAGCCTATTTAGTATGAAACATTTATGAATTTTTGACTATTTAGGATTCTTCGGCATTCTGAATTTTGAGCTACTAAGTTTTCTGTGCTATTTAAGAATTTAAGAAATTCTCTTTCATACGCGTTTTAAAATATTTCACATAATACATTTAAAAACATCTAAAAACAAAGTATTTAAAATTATTACTATCAATTGTAATTATCGAAAAGCTTGTAAATAATTATTTTATTTACAAAGTACGATGCGTAATGAAGTGTACAACAATATATGCAATGTTTTTTCTAGTTTTCCTTTAGAAATAACTAAAAGTTATATAAGAAACAGAATGCCTTGCTTTATAAGGAGACTCAATCATATAGGTTTAATGTAACGAAAAATACAAATTTATTAGCCACCAAAACGTAAGACACCATAAGATACAAATAGAATTAAACTTAGCCATTTAATAATATTTAGAAGAGCATATAATATTACATAGAAGAGCAAATATATTCATAAGAGCATAAGAAGAATACTGAAAACACTATTTAAAACTTATCGTATAATGGATTCATTTCACAATTTTTATCTCACTATAAGTAACAATATTTTAAATTTAAAACAATAATTTGAATTCAAATAAAAATGGATTTCAGGCAAGGCTTTATCTTCAAGATAAGAATGCTAAGATACAGAATGTGAATTTTCTTATGTTCTAGTCAATACCCTGTGGGATTTGTAATTTTTCTGATCGCAAACTTCATTTAAACGATTTATTGGAATTCATTAATTTGAATGTAAAATTTTATTATTTTATCTGTATTATTTATCTTTGTGAAATTTGAATGCATTAAATACTGTGAGTCTTTTTTAAAAACGACGATCTTTTATTGCAGACAATGTTGACCTTCTAAATAAATACTTGCAGTTCTCAGAAATACCGATCACTTTTATAGATGGTCTTCTAAGGAAGATGGTCACCGTTAGAGGATTCGTTGTATTTAATTTATTTTTAAGGCAGGAAATGGAACATGCATTTTCCCCTTGACAAATAACATTCGAGTATATGGATATATAGCTGAAAAAAATAAGGATATCTTCCTACAAAGAAATGATAGTCTTGTATTATTTTTTATTAATTTACTTTTACGTCATTGAGATTATCATTGAAGTATCAAATTAATTTTAGACTTTTATTTTAATTGTAAATTTATTAGTTCATGGATCAAAATTTTTTGAAAGCTTTTATAACACTTTAGATATGCTCGATCACATTTAAAGTTTTTCATAAGCAATAAGTCGAATTACATATCGACTCAGTCTTTTTAATTGACAGAAGCAGCACAGAATAACTTGTTTTCAGTTGATTCTTCAACGTAAAAGAATTAGAAAGAAGGCTTTGTTCTTTTTCTCCCGTCACTAATTCAATGATTCTTACGTTACAGCATATGGATAAATATAGACATAAGTTTCCTTTTAGAGCTCTAATAGAATCGGTGAAGTTGAGACATTATTAGCAAATTTTAATCTAGTCATTTCTTTGTTATTAGTGTTGCTCTTCGAAGAAAAGCTTCAAAGAAGAATCAAAATAACTCTCCCTTCATTAATATCATATATTAAAGAAATAATTTTTTTAAGAAATTTATTTCCTCTAACTGCCCAACTTCAAAGCATTAACTGTCTCTATGATATCTCTAGTACAAATAATAAAATTAAGATTATTGCAAATGAAACCAGAATTTTGAGTACAATTCATGATCGCAGTAATTAATAATTGAACAAATTTACCACTTACGAAAATTTTCAGTTTAGAAAAATACATTTAATACACATTTGCACATACTGCATAAATTTAGAATGGCATAAAAAGTTATTTTATTTATTATAATTATA
>KK121369.1:138876-150738 GCA_000611955.2 Stegodyphus mimosarum | reverse complement strand
ATAGCTTTAATTATATAATAGTCAAAAATTTCAAATGAGAAGAAAAGATTGCTTGCCTTTTTCCAAAACAGAAATGCTTCCGGTAGAGTTCAGTTCGTTAGAAAGTGTAGAAATTTTTGGAGAAAAGAAACTCTAAAATTTTTTACACTTTTAAGCAATTTTTTTCTAAGCCATGCTTTCTTTTTCAGGGTGTCCAGTTTTAAGCGATTTATATTAACTAAAAAAGCATTATTTTTAGTCACAAAACACAAATAACAACACCGGCAAAATTTGTAGAAAAACATTAGTAACTTTCGAAGACGTTAAATCTGATCCGTTACTTTTCACTTTCTAATGATCAGTTTGGCTGGACCCCTCGCAGTTTATCCCTTAAGGGCTGATTGGACCTCCTAATAGTGATTCCAGCAATTTAGTAAAATGCTTCGGTTCTATTCTTCGGCAAGCCTTTGTTCTTAAACAGAAGAAGAGTGCAAAGAGTTTGTGCCTACGTTTTGTGTTATTTTTAGATGTTTACTTTATTGCTTAAAAAAAGAGGAGGCTTTAAAATTGCAAAAAAATGCAGTTTCAAGAATTTTGCAAAAATCGATGTTCTACACTACAGAATTTAAAAATGAATAGCTATTATTTAAAAATTTTGGACCATGAATCTAAACTATTATATGATATTAATGAACCAAAAAACATTAACAATATTTTGGCATTCCCGTCTAAGGAAATGGTAATACCCTTTAATAATTATATTGAATTTTTTTCTGCTACTTCTCTGTTTTACATTATGATCAAAAAGTAAAATACACTTGTTTTTGGTAAACATATTAGAACTATAGTGTAGAACATCTTTTTTTCTCAAAATAAAGCCCATGCCAATAAAATTATTTCTCTCGAAAAAAGATGGTGTTGATTCATGGTTTCGGCTTGATGTTGACAGTGTATATAATTTTACAGTTGCACCAAATTTTTATCATTATAATTATTATTTCATGTATGCTAATTGTTTGTTTAAATCAGTACGGCAAAGCATGCAAAGGTTATCTGTCTATGGAAAGGGATGCCTTCCCATAGACATGTCTAGGGAAGGGATGGCATCCCAATTGTGGAGGACTTTCTAAGGGAACCTGGCTTCTATTTACCTTATATATAAGGAAAACCATAAAAGCGCGTTCAGCTCTTTTCATTGATATTCTAACCCATGTCGAACTAACATTGTTGAGCAATATTATACATTCTGCCCACTATGGCGGTTATGTACTTTTTGCATTCTTTTAAATTCTCTTGTTTTATACTTCCTTGTAATCGGTAATTATCTGATTGTTTGTCCCAAATACAGACGCACACAAAATAAATAAATAAAATGAAATAAAAATAATAAAATAAAATATTTGGCAGTGAATGAACTACTTCGTATTTAGCTGCTACCCTATTAAATCATTTTAAACTACAAGAATTTAAATTGCTAGATGACTACGAAGATAAAATTTATAACAATGAAAGCATCGAAGCTGACATGCTTTTTTTTTATTCCAAATAAAAGTTTAATATTTTTCCTTTTTATTGACTTAACTGAAATTCGAAATTAATGTAAAAAACAATCAATCAAAATTATTTTACTGTGTCTCCTTCCCTCTTTTGCGCAATATTTAAATAATAAGTAGCAATTCTTAAAATTAAATACCGTAACTTAATTTTTTTCTTTCTTCTTTTTTTTCTTAATACTTGTTTTCTTTTAACCATTATGCTTTTAAAGGTGTCTTCTTGTTTCCGCGATTCGTGCTTTCGTGGTTATCAAAAACGTTCCTGTTTTTCGAAATCATCAGTCTTCATTAACCGTTAAAGTTAATACCACCATGGGCCTTGGCCTCCCCTAAAATGTATAAAAGCACAAAAATTTTAGATTATAAAAAAAGAACTTTTAAAAGAAATAATCAAAAAATATTTACGATCTCAGATCTTTGCATGAGAGAGAGAGAGATGTTCAAAACTCTGCGATGATTTTAGCAATGAACTAGAAGATCGTTTCCTAAAGAAAAAAACAATTTTTTACCAAAATTCTGCACAAAGGTAAGTTATAATAAAATCTTTCAGAATCGTTCTATTCGTTCTGAAACGAAGTTTTAAAATGACGTTCTTTCTTCTAAAACGACTTCTTCTTTGGTCTTAATTGCACCTTTTAATTCTTTCATTTATGCAAATCCAATAAACTAAATTTTACCTATTTCTATTTCGAATTTGATACTGATAACCTTTATCAAGGGCTAAAAGTTTTTTATTCCCTTTTAGTTTCAATAATGTCTAAAACATCCACACTGATTGAGCTAATACTGTAGCATAAAATAACAGCTAATATTGTAACAGAATTAGAAATAGAATGAAACTAAAGATTTCGAGAGGAACCTAATCTAACGAAGAAACTGCCCAGCTCTTTTTAATGACTCATCGTGACACCTCCTGAGTAGTTGTGGGAGGGCGACTGTACCAACATGTTGACTGTATCCTCCGATTTCGCGGGAACAGGAAGTATTTTGAAAACCGCGGAAATAGGAATCGTGGAAACAGACCTAATTCGCGTTTAGATGCTTGGTCCGAAATGAAAGGGCGTTTCTTCTTTAGTAACATTAAGCTTGATAGCTAGAAGGAAAGTGGGACCGGATAAGGAGGGCTATTCAAAGTTGTAAGAGAACAAAAGTTTACGGCTTAAAAGTATCACATAACCTTCGGAGTACTTTGCCGCGGCTTGTTTGCTGGGGAGGGGTGACTTTTCCTAATTTTACTTCTAAATGGAAAATCGTAGGTTTTCCGATCAACCTTTATTAATCATATGAATTTTTTGGGAAGCTGGAAAGCAATATTTTAAACTTAAGGCTTATCTATTGAAAACTATTTAGCATTTTTAAGCATAAGTAGTGGTGAAGCGGGAGGGTGCCCGGGCGCCCACGGAACCCCCCTGCTTGTTCATTATGAAGTATAAACTCTTATTTAATTATAGCTCATATTCTGGACTTCTTTTATCTAACGGGAATAAATTAAAAACGTCGTATTACCTTTAACTTCATTCTTCATGATTCGATGAAATAATTAACATCTAACTATCACTTAATTCTACGATTCCTACGACTCCAGAGTTTTATTTAGGAGATTAAAAGATACAAGAGTGTAATTTTTATTCTACATTTGGTTACATTCTACTCTATTCATCTTATTTCATGAAGACCAAAAAAGAAGAAAGAAGGGAAATTGAATGTCTGTGTCATTTCTGTTCAAAGATAAGTTTTTATTAAGTCGAAAACAAAAGTGATACCGCATTTTCTCACATGCATTTTTTATTAATTTTATCGCCCAAAAATCGAGTGGGGAAAATTATGCTAATAATTTAATTTCCGAAAGACGCGATTACGCTAAGAAAGTCATGGATAGGTAACAGGTCCAATATTATCTCTTTAAAAGAAACCTACATTCCAGTAAGAATGTAGAGCGATATTAGGATTGCAATATCTAATAAGATACGTTCATTTTTACTTCCCTGTAACTTTAATTTCGCCCGCTTCTATTACTGTCTATGCTATCCTTTAGGCCTCAAATCATCCATAAATAATTAGAGAAGATACATGCGCAGGGACTCAGCGAAACCGTGAGTGAAACCGTTGATGTTTGCTTCGCTATGCTAAGTTTTTAAGCTGGTATGAAGATCAACAGTTAGAAGAGAAAGGTTCGACGTGATCTTCGGAGGTAGTTTGTCTTTATGTTAGTAAGAAGAAAAATATCACTAAGTGGACGAATCCATTTTAAAATGTAGTAGTGTTCGTTCTCTAAAAGCACTATCAAGCAAGAAAATTAATAAGTTTTTTTTTTTTTTTTTTTTTTTTAATTTTCAAAAGATGGCGTTAAAAAGAGTAAGCGCAAAAATATACGAGAAGATACAGTAATTGCCTAAAAATTTTAGAAACATTTTAGGATACTTAAATGGTGCTGAATAATAAATGAATAGTCCTCCTTTAAAACTTTTTTATATTCTATAACATGATTTTCACTATGCTTTATTCTTTGTGTTATTGAACTTAATCTTGAAAGCGTCGCTTTAGTTGGACATTCTGCAATTAATTCAGCAGTTAATTTTTAAATTTCATATGTTTTTTCTCTGCTGTGTTTTTGTTATATAAATAAAATGTTCAATTGTCATTAACTTTTCCACTTTCTTTATTAGCAAAAAAGATAGGGTAAATCTAAAAGTTTGATAAAGAAAGTTAGCTGCATAATTAAATTTGAAAAATGCTGTTTGGAAAACTGCAATATGTATGCAAAACAGGTCTTTTTAATACATGAATGAAGCATAATAATGACTTTCGTAATACATTTTATGTTCGAGCAAATTTATTTTAATTTTGAGAGGAAATCGAAATCTGAAAACATGTTTAATGTAAATGTGCACCTCAGATGGAAAATTTGGGCCTCAGAATTATTTCCATTGTTTGCTTGAGTGAATTCCTAGATCATTAGAATGTTAGTTTTTTTTTGCTTTCACTTAGAATTATACTATAAATAATATCTATTTCTAAATGTAAATAGTAGAAATTTTTACAATGGTAAATAATAAAACTTTTTGTAATTTACCTTGTAGAGATTTTGCCTGTAACTAAGAGTAACATGGGGCAAATCCTTGATTAGATGTGTAAGCTGCTTATCGCTCTGTCTAAGATGACACATGTTATGAGAAGGGTGTAAAAGAAGTTTTTATTCAGAACTCAATGTAATTTAACAGAAGGCACTTCTTGTGCTTACAAACCACCCAGCATTTATGGCGTAATTGAGAATGTTAGAAATTCAGACTAAAACTAAGTGATCAAAAGACTACACAAAAATAAATAACACGCAAGTTGGCTCAAGCCTGTACTGGCGTGACAAGCATTATTGGTAAGAATAAATCAACGCCGAAGCAGACTGCTGTAGTAGAATTGCAAGTAGTAACGTGGCCTTCAGCAGGCGAAATATAGTTTAAAACCTTCCGTTAAATACTATTTCTTTCTCCCTCATTTGAATAAGTGCGAACTAAAATTAGTATTCTGGCAGTGAAATGGAAAGGGAGAATGACAGTAAAGCAACTTAATATAAAGTAACTGGTTAGATAAAAATAAATAAATCCTTACAACTTTATAATTTTTCTAACGAGGAATAATAAAACATAATTTTTTTTCTTTGACGAATTCAAGGAAATTTTGGAATCTTCTTTTCTATTTCTGGTAGAGCTTCAAAAATTATTAGTTTTCTTTTATGACATTGATATTATTTAATAATGTTTTGCTCACTGAATTTGTGCATTTGGTTTTTAATTTTTTTAGGCTATGCATCTTATTTATTCTTAAATTTTCACTCGTGGTATAGGTAAAAGCTATTAAATATTGATGTTTCGGTTAATTAAGACTTGTATGGCTTCAAGTATGGCAAACACACTGTAGATAAAAAGAAGTTATTGTTTTATGTGGTATTTTTAATGCTTTTATGCAAACGACGTTAAAGACAGTGCAAATATGTTTTACCGAACTATACATTTTTTTTTTCAAAATGCTTCAGGTATGCCTCAACATTAAAGAAGATGCTTGACCTGGATGACCGTTTCAGACGTATACTGAAGCATTGCAACACGTGTCGGAATTAGAAACGCATCTGACTGCATATGAGATTGCAAAAAGCATTACGTATGACCATTCAACTAGCTCTACATCTGCGCGATTAAATGTCAAAATTTGGATGTCGCTTTCATTATGAACTGTCGCAATGTGGCCGTCACCAAAGAGTAGAAACTTGCACATCGTTTTATTGCGTTCTATAGTACCACTGCTAATAGGTTGTGTAATGTACCACTAGGTTGTGTAATGTGTCGAGATGATTTGAATGTGTGTTTTATGTGAATGCTACCAATGAGCAGAAAAAAGTAGTATAATAGATTGAGAATCCAAAATGGGATTGCATACGCAAAAGAAAGTACTGTGTGTTCGAAAGTTATAAGACCTATCCCAAATAAGAAATTACTTCTAATGAATAACAATTATCATCTCTTCTTATTACTGTGAAAAGCTTTAGAGTCACAGCTTGCACACTAAATGACTTTCCTATTACTGACTTTGCTAATAATGACTTTGTTAATATTCTTATTCTATGTAACAATTTCTAACCATGCCATACGTAATATGCTTAGACATGTTTGATTCGTATGACAGGCGAAAAGGTGCTTAATTGTGTGATAGAATTTCAGTCACATCCGGTATATTTTCTAAACCTTCTGTCTAAGGTACTAAATTCTCCTTACCGTAGTAATTAATTAATAAGGTAAGGACCTTAGTAATTAATACCTTATTAAAACTCAGTAATAATTACCTTAGTAATTAATACGTTAGTAACCCTTAAATCTCCTTAGTAATAGACATTATATTTTTAAACACATATACTTTAAAAATACATCGTACAAACGCAAATAAAAACAATATTCAGACATATGGTATCCGAACCTAAAACGGCTTATTTAAATAGCTTTTAAATTCGTTTAACCCTTATGTACAGTTAATGTAAATCAAGCTTGTTCAGTTTTTATTCAAAACCTAGATACCTGTAGTAAGGCTACTATATGAAATAGTATGTCAACGGTAATTTTCACTGATTGTTATTTGAATTCATAACAAGATTAGATTTTATATGACCTTTTTTATGTCTACATATTAATTTTCACACATTATGGGGGAAATATAGTATTAACTTCATAAATATAAATGACCAGAAAAAATCTTGAAATAAATATGTGGTACTACTACAGGATCTTGAGAATTTAATAATAAAAATTGCAAAAAGTTGCAAAATATACTTCCCATGTATCGGTACTGTTCTACGCATTACGCTGAATGTTTATGCGATCTGGTTTCAAAATCTTATCTTAGCCTGTTGGTCATTAACAATGCCCTTAGGAAACGGAAACGATAATTATACCCAGAATTGAGTTGCATACATTAGGAACTACCAAACAGTAATTAAATAGCTATAGATCTTTTCTAATAACGTAATTAGTGTAAACTTTCAGAATGTGCTCTGGAACTTAGGGGTTAGTTTTAACATGCAAATTACCTCTGCCTTTTAATTTGATATTATAGTATACATTCACGTGTACGTTAAAAATACATTTTGAAATTTCTGCTGTTCAGTTTTATATAGCATTATGTGGTTTCAAACATAAAATTTTCAAAATTAGAGGATCGTTGTTGTATATAAATTAACAATTTTGTGGGGTTCTTGATGAAAGCTTAAGATGGACCTGTATTTTAATACAAAAGCATAAAAATAGTAGTAGTTTTAAAATGTTTCAAATTACTTCAAATGAAGAACTAGTCTTTGTTGAATCATCATTCCTTATATAAGGTAAGTAAGACAATTTGCATCCGCGCTGATATCATACACTGCAGCTATTCTATTCCAAGTTTTTTAGTCTCCATAACTGCAATGTATTATTCGTTAAAAGCAGAGCTGAATAAAATACCCATAATTTAAGAAATTTAAAGAGTATAGCGGATACAACCCTATTTTAAATACTATTAGGACAGTTATTATTAAGTTTTATTGACAGGCAACTTTAATTATACCTTATTTCGTCTTAGCTCGTCATGGCACTCGATCAGAACACAATATTATGCATACTGGATAGCAACTGACATAGTTTGAAAGGAGGAGATTAATTTCAATCGTGAGCTTAGTAGAGCTTTTAGTACTGCTACCGCCTTGTCCGTGAAAGGCTCTTGCAGTAATTATGAGAGAGCTATCGAGAGGCGTTGACATACTAGGTGAGTCAACGTACATTACGATTCCAAGTGTTTGTAAGTTTGAATTTGGGTCATTGCTGTAAATACCGATATTTTAGCATCAAGGCGAGTCACCTACATTGTTCGTTTTAAAGGAGAAGCCTTATTTTATTTTATGTTATCATTTTATGTTTTGTAAAAGCCATCAGGAAAGGCTAGTTTTTGATTTGGTAAGTTATATGAATATTGCCAAACTCTCGAGGGCTAACTGCCTAAGGACGCCTTCGTCGACAAAGAACCTCTATGTAAAGAAGGAAAGGCACCATAGACGTAATGCAAATCACTTTGTCTGCAACGCCGCTACAAAGAAAAGGGAACATTCGCCAAGGGATTTGGCGACGGAATCTGTTGGCGAGAATTTCCCCTCTGTGATATGCACAAGCGCCTGGCCCCAGCCACCACCCCTGTTCTTATTGGTTGCCGTTTATGACGTCAGGTTGAAGAGATTTCATTATCTGTTTCGTTTACGTTAGGAGAACTTATACTGCTTTGGTCTTGGTTATGTATAAATGTGAATTTGTGGAGCTCGGGCTCAAGCTTTTGGCGAGGAAAAATGCCGCGGGGAATTTATTTCGTCACTATATGACATCACAAGTCGTGTCCAATAAGAGCTTGGGGTGGTGGCTGGAGCCAGGCGCTCGTGTGATGTGCCGGTTCTTTGGTCCTTAGCCGACATTTTCCCCCTCCGCGACGTGTATAGGAAATTGAGGAACAGGGGTTAAGATGAATCGTTCTTTGACTTCTCGCGATAATTTAAACTCGGAAATGATGAAATATTAGGTGAAGTTTCACTTTCACTGGCTGTTGAACTTCCATTGTCCATATCGCTACTTGAAACCAAAGAACCTATTCTTTGTTTAAACACTTGCTAAACGCAACGGTCGAACCTGTCCAAACCAACTTCGACATTCAGCTTCGAGCTTTGGCGCTTTTTGGCGACAGATATTTCACGCATGCGCAGTTGTTTCCCTTTTCGTTGGAAGGGAGCCACTTCTGCTTCTGCGAAGTTTTCCTTCTTAGCAGTACATATTCTTTGTTCGTCGAGGCCTTTCTAAGACAAACTTCTCGTATAAGCTTACATGCGCAGAACATGAAAAACAGTCATACAGCCATTCCATTCGTCTGTATTCCAATCCTGATCGAACTGACTGTATTGAGTAGTTCACTCGGCGACGGGTAGGTCTACCAGAAGTGGTTATAAAATTGTGGCGTTGAATGCTTCTACGAGTCAGAGCCTTTCCGCGCGTTAAATTATCCTGTGAGCCGTTAGGCTAATTTAAATACATTTTATTTTAAGCCCAAGTTATATTATTGAAGCCCAAGTTGGGCCATCTGTTAAATTATGTTGAGTGAATAAAGGGTTCTTTACAACTTTCTTCTGACTTTTGTGTCGTACTTAAAGACCTAGGGATAATTCCTCATACGGTCTTTTAGAGATCGTTATTTTATGCTCCCAAAGAGAACGAGACTTATGCTTGACTTTTATATTTTTAGTATATTTTTGTGCTGATAGTTAAGCAGTAGAAAGGGCGAAAACTTGTCAAGCCTAAGTAAAGCTTCTGTGGATACCCATTATATGTTAAGACAAGTTTTGAGTTTTTTCACACCATAGAAGTTATACTATGACCCCGAAATTCCTATAGATTAATAAGAGTATTCATTAAGCTTGTCGAATCAGCAAATAAAAGCGGGAGGTTTAGGTAAAAGTTTTAAAAAACGTAATTTATTCTGCTGAGCTTGAACGCTTTACACCACATAAACTAAAGAATGCATAGGCTCTTTTAATCTTATAATCAGTAGTCTTTCATATATCAAAAGGAGTAAGCTAATATATCTTTAATCTGAAGGTTAAAGAGTCTGCATACAAAATTACGATGATCGGATAAATCCGGAGCATAGATTTAGCATAGAAACACTGTGAAAATAATTGCTAAAATTTTAACTGAGGTGCAACTACATAAACTAGGTCTTGTATTAGAACAAAAAAAAAGACAATCCATAAGGCGCAAGGAATGTTGGATGCAAGGTGAGCATAAAGCCTTCTATTTTCTATACCCGTAATTTTGAGGCCTAATGTTTAAAAATCTCTGACAACAAATTTAACAATGTTTTTACTTTCCTTCCATCTTTCTTATATTCACGTTAAAATGCTCAAAAAGAAGTAATCAAATGAGAAAGATGTGATTATGTAATAAAAACTGGAACATCAATAAAAATGTGAAGGAAATAATGTCTGCACTAAATTAAAAAAAAATTGAACGATTAGATCTTTCTGAAATTTACAGTCACGAAAAAACAAGATAGTGGGCATGAAGTAGGAAAAAAAAACTGTTCCAGGTTTAACTTACAGATATTCTCTGTGACGTGAGCAACGTCAAATTCTTGTTATATTTGCTCTAGCGTGTTATTTGACCGCCTCAACGGCAGCAATAATGCAATTTTTGAGATCACGTAAGGCTAGTAGGAAAGAATAGTGCAATCACAATATCCTTATCATACCCACCAAAGGAAAAGATCGCATGGCGTATGATATGGCGACCTAGGCACTATCGTTTAAATGCATGATTGGAGAGAGGGGAAATTAACTACAGGGATGAAATTTCTTCTCATGAAACCGAATGCACGAGAAATGGATAGTTCCTGCTTGACACCCCACCACCAACACCCGATATTTCAAATGCTTTTGATACTCTCAGAAGACTTCATCTAAATTTAAGAAATTGCGACAATGTTCCACTTTTCAGTTCCAAACTTTAGCCAAGTGTAAATTAAAAAAAAAGCTCTTAATTGCAAATAATTTGCATACATTAAACTTACCACTAAATCTACTTTAAAGTTTCATATTTGCACACGAGTTACGCAAATTATAATAACGAGGTTTGAATGTAAACATTATATTTAATTTTTAAGGCCAGTGAATTAATTGTATTTATTTTTGAGTAAATTTATGTAAATAAAGAGAGTGAATAAAATATCCCCAATATGGTAAACATTTGCATCATTTTTATTTCCTTATACTCATGAAATTTTCATGCATATAACTTTTATTTAATTTGTAACTTATATTATTATTTTGTTTTTATCTATTAAGAGCACATTTGTTTCCTTGCAGCTTGCGCGAATACGATTCGGATTTCTTCAAAAAGCCCTCCACGAAGATTTATTATTTTATTATTAAAGTAAATATTTACATTACATATAAGAAAATAAATAAAGTTAAAACCGCATGGTAAAAAAGAATACAGATGAATAAAATTTGTCATTTTTTTAAAAAAACGAATTAAAAAAATACTTTATTTAGAAATTTATTATTGCGTTTAATAAAAGTAAATTTTAATTTTAAAAACCTGTACAGAAAATAAAGACCCGCTTAAAATTAATTTAGTGGAATAATTGCAAGAGAATCCTCGACTAAGTCTTACAAATAAGCTTTTTGATGAAAGTCGTTATTACAAACAAGAGGGGAAGTTACTTGTATTTTCTAAATTATAGTTTTATGCTTCTGGTAAATACTAATGAGTTCAATTTATCTCCTCTACGGCCCATGTTTTGACTATAACGAAAATTTCCCGGAAAAGAAAATGCCACAGTAATTGCAATACATGTACTACATAATGCAACTACTAATATCTTATATTAATTCTATTGATAGGACAAATATTTATAAAAATAATAAATTAGGTATATTACGGATCACGTGAGCTATATATTGTGAATTCTAATTAGTGATATTATTACCAAGGTTTCCAAACCACTGCTTGTTTGAAAACCGTATTACTGACGTCTGAACCAGAAAGCAATATACACTTTGTTAGGAGCCCCACAAACTATCACTCTGTCACCAGAAACGTAACATTCAAAACATCACTTTTTTAATTAGACTACCCGTAGAAATGTTCATAAAAGTAATTGGTTTGATATCATGCAAATGACAGGAAGCAAAGGAGTTAAAATTTATATCAGTTAGAGATATTAATGAAATTATGTTGTTAATTACATTATATTGATTATATTATACTAATTACGCTGA
>KK121369.1:127181-138844 GCA_000611955.2 Stegodyphus mimosarum | reverse complement strand
TAATTATATTACATTATATATTAGTAATTATATTATATTATATATTAGTAATTATATTATATTATATATTAGTAATTATAGTAAAGTTATATAAGTTATTAAGAAATTGGTAAATTGCTTTCAAATAGATCAGTTAATTAAATATTACAAAGTTTTAATTTGATAGGTAAATCAAAGAACTGACAGCACGTAGTTAGGAAATACCTCGGAAAATAGGTAATTTACCCGCTAGAATGATAGAATAAAAATTTGTTTCTCATGGAACGGCGACACTTACTAGCCTCCTAGAGGATAAACGCCCAGGCAGCATGCTGTAATGAACGTAAGGCAATGATGGCCCAAAAAACGGAGAAAATAAGCTGTGAAAGTTTGTAATCTGAATAATATAGCCATCAAAAACGAAATATTAATAAAATTTAAAAACACATTAACAACAAATTACAAATATTGAGTTCATAAGAAAATTAAAGAACTTTAAAAGCAACATCATGGAAAGGAAAAATAGAAAGTAATAAAACTTTAACAAGATATCTATTACTCCCACACTTTTATGAGAGTGAAATTGTTTACAACAAAATCCTGGCTTGCTAGAAACTTGGTCGGATAGTATTTTGCTACGTCAGAAAAGCAATTTAATAAATTTTAACTTAAAAAATGAACAAGACCTGGAAATGTATATAATACGTATCCATTTTGTCTTCTTAATGTTTCTTGATCGCAAATGAATTAGAGGATTTCTATTTTATGTTTCGGGATTGTAGGTATTCGTTTGCTAGGCTCAGTCTCAGTCGGCGTGCATCATTTCTGTAATCAATGCTTGTACGAGCATATAATGTTGACTACACCATTTTACCACGCGTTTTCGCTTAAAGCTTTTTTTTTTGTCAAAGTGTAATGACTGCTCTTTAGTAATTGCATTGCAACAATGGCGGCCATGAAAATGTTGAAAAGGAAACGTTAAAAAAGATGATTACAATGGAAGCTAAAAAGGAAATCATCGAGAAGCACGAAAAAGGTGTGCAAGTGGCCAATATCGCAAGATTTTATAACACGTCGATGATTTGTGAAATATTAGAGAAGAAATAGGAGGCCAGTTGCAGAAAAAGGAGTTTCAAGTGTATCTGAAAGATGTAGTCTCATCACGTTTAGTACCACGTTTTCTGATAGATGTAGAAACAGTTCATCTCGTATAGGAAACTAGAAGCAACCAGCTGGTGACCGTGGGACCTTATCTGCGAGAAGGCATAGATCTTAGGGGCCGACCGCGTAAGTAACTTTCAGGTATGTCCTCAAAAAATGAAGATAGAATAAAAATTGCAAAGATAGAATGGGGGAGGTTTAGATACCTATAAGGAAAAAAAGTGCGTGGCATAATGTTAGGAGCAACAAAAAAATTGTGAGTTCGGACGCTAAGCTAGCTGGAGCGCTCACTATCCAGTTCCAGAAACTCACGTTTTTCGAATGCTAGCGAGTATTTAACTGCAATGAGGTCATGAATTTTTGGAAGAAGATGCTGACTTAACTTACAGTATAGCGGAAGAGAATGTAACGCTCGCTGATATGTATGTGAAAAACTCTTTCACTCATTGATGTGTACAAATGCAAACAGGAATTTCAAAATCAGGCACCTGCTCATGTATCATTCTGGCAATCAACAAACCTTTAGTAAGTACAAATGTAGAAAAGACAGTTAACCTTTAAGGAGATATCCAAGCCGTTAACTTTTAAGGGGATAGCAAGGCTATTGTCACAAGTATCTTTATCGTTGAGTGCAACGAGGACTTCTATCTAGCAATTCGAAGAAGCAAGTTTTATGCTATTTGTTTCTTCTCATCCTTCAAGACCATCAGGATGACTAACTGCAACTGACTGAGGTCAAGTTCCTTCCTCCATTTCAGCAATGTTTCAAGATGACCAAGGGGGGGCGAACTTTTTTCTGAGAATTTTGGAAAAATCCTTCCACACCGTAATCAGCTTCAATGTATCAATAAAGCCTGGATAAGGTCAACAAGAGAATCCATAATTCTACCAGGAGAAAACTATATTTTGGCTGCGTTCTTCGACATGATTTTAAGAGATTTATTTATGGACAAGAACCAATTATAGATGAAACTGTGTCCCTTAAGGAAAGTCTGTAGGTGACTAAGGATGACATTCGAGAGCTTCTGGATGAATATGGCTATGAACCATTGATGAACTGATAGATCTGCATCGTGAGACACAGCAAGATGTCATGGAAGAGATTTCATCTGATAAGGAGGGAAACAAGATGGAAGAATCTCTCACTTCAAATGAAATTTAGAGAGATATATTAAAATATGGAAAAATGCAAAATGTTATAGAAAAGTATCATTCGACTAAGGCTTTGTGACTGAGAGCGATGAATTATGCTAGAAAACTAAGGCGCAATGCATTATTTAAAAACTAAATTTGAATTAAGTTTAAACTATTGTTAAACTGTTGTTCTGCTATAGTTTAAACTATCGTTTAACTATTATTTCGCTATATCTATCTAGTAAGCATGTGCAAACTTCAGCTTTCAAAAGTGAAAAATGTATATAAGTATGAATAAAAAAATTGCTTGAAAGTGACCTGGAATGAAACCACAAATTTTCCATAAATACAGATTCTATAGCTCGAAATTCTAATAGATCTTTACAATTTTACAAATTACAAATAACAAAAAATTATATTTTTTCCAACACGGTTGTGATTCCTTGTATAATATTAATAGTCCATTTTAAATAAGCACTCTTTTAAACATAACAAATATCTGGTGAGAACTTTAATGTAATATATTTTTACTTCACCGCCCACCATACTTTAATTTAGTGTGCATTTTATAATTTTGCGTGCAAAATTTCATAGCATCTAAAAGACAAAAGTAGCAATTTTAGTTTCAACCGAATCTCGCTAATTATTTTTAACAGCAGCCATTTTCTGGTTTAAGAATTAAATTCTTGAAAACATACGAAGGAAAATGAAAAGTCGTTCATTTCGTAAATGGTTTCGCATTTCCTTCGCCGGGTTACCTCGTTCTGCTAAGAAGGGAGATGGAAAATTTCTGCATTGTTTCTTAATCTCATAAAGAATTGGTATGCTGGTAAGTCTCAGTTAATTTAAAGCCTTACAGATATAGTTATGCAGTAAATTATTGACCTAGAAATTTTGCTGTAGGCTGCCGAACACGAAATCACTGAGAGTGTTTCAAGACAGAAAAAGCTACTTAAAGGAACCGAGTCATTTTGGAGATAATCTAAAATTCGAAACTGTCCCTCTTCGTATTTGATGCATTGTTACCGAACTGTTATACAGTTAATACATTGTTAGTAGGGAGAAATTAACTCACCCGAAAACTAGACGGTCATTCAAAGCAATCCTATACAATATAGCTATTGCAATATACAATATAGCAGTTTGTTATTAAAGTATTTAATAATCGTCTCACCATAAATAAACCTGTAATATAAAATTATAATGCTATGAAGTATGATGTCTTAAAATGTAGATATACATTTAACATCTCTTTTGAAAAAATTAGATCTTTAATGCAAAGCCAAACTAATTAAAAACAGTTTACAAATTACAAGCTTAAACACTCTTCGTACGGACTTGTTGATGAGGAGCAAAATTTTAGAAATATGTTTGATAATGAATTCGATATGTTATCCAATTCTGAGATTATATTAAATGCCACTGCATTATCAATATTATGAATAAAAATTACTATTTGAAGAGATCATTTCGATGCCCATATCCTTTTCTCCTTAAGTATATTTTCCCATCAAATGCTCAAAAGCAAATAGATAGCAAATTAGGACAAGTCTCATTATCACGATCTTACGAGTCAAATGTAGTTTCTAATTAAAATAATGAAAAGAGCTTATTCATACTACTTTGCAAAGGTAAAAGATTGAATTGGCAGTGTTAACAGTGAATTGTATCTGGGGTTATGCTTAATTATTTAACAAAATAAGCTACTTAGTGATCTTAAAGGAGAAAATATATTCTTTGGGTACAATAGAAGAGAAACACGCCAATGTGACAATCAAATTCGCTGAAACAACCTTGTATTTGGCGTACATTTACTAGCGAATTTGATATTCTTTGGGTGTTTAAAAAACTGGAGTGGCAGTTGAAGCTTGTATCTGTAAGCTAATCCATCAAACACACAATTCCTGGAATAGTAACTCTTAATAAAAGAATAGTTTTTAGTTTATTTAATCTATATGAAAATTATTTCAAAGTGATAGACATTTCACTTAACTAGGGGTTGTTGCCATACCCCAATCACTTTGAATGGCACATCAATTTAAAAGTCTTTCTGCAACAGCTGTTAGTGATTTTACTCAACGTTCAAAGTAAAGTAATTTAAGAATTGACTCTTGACAACAAAAGGATGTCCCTGGAAATTTTGATAGGCTGCTATAACAGCTCATTTACATGTTTTGCTGGTATTTGCGAAGAAATGTTAGAACATGCAAAGAAAATTGAAACCTCGCAAAGAGATAAGTTACTGTTTAGCCTTCGATTCACTTGACACCGAAGAAATTTTTAATGTTCGGTAATGATTTTGATACAAATAAGAATCTTATAGGTTTACTATTTTCTGAGCATCTATTGGAACACATGAAATGAATGACATTAATAATCTGATAATTCGAAGACAATTTTGCACTAAGTTTGGTGCTATCGAAGTTTTAATCTAGACTTTTTTAAGATGGTTTAAACTGTAGCGTTTGTAGTTGTTAAGATGTAACTATTAATTCTTCTGTCATCTATAGTAGCCAAAGAATGTATAGTTATAAATCTTCCGGAACCACTTTCCCATAAATGTTTGCTTTTTCCAATTTTTGTTATAAAATAATGACTTTCATATTTACTTCATTAGATGTATCTTTATCTAATAATTCTTACCTGAAAGGCTACAAAAATGGTTAGGTTTCCTGGCAGTTTCCAAAAAATAAATTGGAAGCTGCGTACCCTTAATTAAGATTTCGCTGACATTCTATAAAGCCTCCATCATGTTTAGCACAATGGTCGCCTTTTTATCACGGTTATCATAAAAATAGTTAGAAAGGTAGATACCCCACCCACAATATCTTACAAAAATAGAGTAACCAAGTAGTCCCAATTAATATGGCAGAAGATTAATAACAGAATTTAAGTCTCTGCTGCTTTCTTCATCTTATAAAACTGACTTCTTTATTGTTAGCTCTAGCTCAGAAATTAAAGATAAAGGGAACTTTAATCACTGCAGGTTTGAGCACCTCAACAGAATGCTATAATTGGATTCAAGAATTAATAACATCTTTAAAAATCTTTAAACATCTATAAATATGACACAATTAAAAGAAACAAAATATGCATTTATTGCATAAGATATCGGGTGAAATCAATCAAAATTATTGAACAAATAAGTAAAAATAAAAGAAAATTAAAGATAGTTCCTATTTAGTTTTCAAGAAAATCGAATAAGATTACAAACTGTTATGTTTAAGAATTCCTGATACGCAAAATTATTTATAAGATAGGTTATTCACTATGTTTTGTGAAACACAGGCAGAATAACACGAAATTACGATGATTATGACGAATTATGATACGAAATTTCAATGACACGGTACTGCGATTTATAAGGTGGACTATTCGCTATGTTTTGTGAAACACAATTAGATGACACGATGAATTAAGCTGACATAAAATTTCATTGTCAGCTTAATTCAAAAATCAAGATTTTTTGGGAGACTGATTTTTATTTTGGTTGCTTCCAAAGCGATCGTATATCCGCATTTGTGAATCTTCGTATGCATTTGCATATATTGCAGAGAGATTACTTATTTCAAAGGTAAAATTAATACGCCATACTTGCATGTTTGGAAAAATTATGTATCTGTATGTCTATGTTTTTCCTCTACAATGAAAATTCTAATTAATTCGTTTTCCGTTTTCCATTAAAGCTATTTCAGGAAAGAAAGGCAATTAAATATAGAAACATGACTCTGGAAAAAATTTCCAAGTTACATGACTTGATAAATTTCTACTCGAGGAAAAAAGGAAAAATTTTCTATTTCACAAGTCATACAAAAACTGAATTTATAAATTTATTAGATAAAAAGACTACAATGTTTCTGAAAAGGGAATTTTAAATGAACACGAATCGTTAGCTATCCTAAGTAATAATGATATACAGACCTCAAAATTTTGATCGCATGGGGGTGCAGGATTTTCTTTCCTGTATATTTGATAATTCTCGTATTATGAGCATTTTTCTCTTTGGGGATTATTTCCTACGAGGACCATATAATTATTTCAGTTTCATATATTTTTACTAAAAGTTATCACGGGGCCAAAAGTGTCTCAGTTTCACAGTTTACTTTGTCTGAAAAATTTCTGAAGCTGTAAATATAGGTTTATGACCACTCATTGAAGATATATTAAGCTACAAAATGCTTTTCAGTACTCTCCAAAATTTAAACTACACGAAGCTTTCAGAAATTTTCATATAATAGTTTATCACTTTATTTTATCAGTTAGGCCTTGTTTTTTCTAATACGTAAGAGGTAAACGATCTCGTTCGATCGAAATTAACAAAAACATCAACTATCACTGACAACAAAATAATGATGATAAAAACATATTTTTGATTTTAAGTTATATATACTAACCATAAGCACGCAGTGAAGTAGGATAACTGGAAAATAATATTAATTCAGTAGTAAGATATTGCCAAATATTTAGTCAACACTCAAAAATTATAATAATATAAATAATAAATTATAATTATAATAATCAAAAATGCATACACTATTGAAGGAAAAATTATATAATTTAAATTCTATAAGGCCAATTTTTAACTTTTATTCCACATCATGCATAATAATGTACAAACTCCATGTGCAAACTTTCAAGCAATTCTATGAGTAACTTTCGGAGTTACCTTGGTTGCTGTGAACAAGTTTTCAAATTAACGTTACACGACATACATACACAACTATTCGCATTGTCAAACGGAAATGAGAAAATACATAATAAAAATACTTTGCCGGATTCTACAGACACATTGAATTGCTTAAAAGTATTTAATTAAAAATAACATAATAAAGGGTGAAAATTGCATCTTTAATTTGCCTTTTAAACTTCGATTTCAGGTGTGGAAAACAGCAACTTCCGGTTTGTCGTATATGCCAGAAAAACTGGTATATCTCCATTTGCAATCAACGTATCAAGAAAAGAAAAGTTGTTTTTAATAGCTACGAATGTGACCTTTAGAAATCTTAAATTAAAAGAAATGAGATTTTTAACAGAAGTCGTCCTTTTGAACGAGGTCAATTACATTGAAAATAAAAAATATAATTCAGATGAAGACAGTTAATGCTTTAAAATATAGAAAATTGGGAAGAAATAATGTTTTTATTAATATTATAGTAGAAATCGCAAGGATAAAAAGGAATCAGCTTATTTACTATTAAAGCTTTGTGACCGCTTAATATTAATTCATGATAAACCATGGATGATATTTAAAAATTAGTTTTTTCTATAACTTGCCGAAATCTCATAGCCGAATCTGGGACTTCCTGTTTATAAAATGCAGTTCATGTTTTAAAAGCACAGGAACTTTTGTATGAATTGCTATGTTTATTAATACTCTTTCAATAATATCTCGTTATTTTCTAAAATATGCTTGCGATGAATTACCACAAGTTTCGTAACATTTACATTTTTTCACTTCTACAATTTAAAGGACCCATTTATCAAATGTTATACCCTACCGAATTTAGGTTGTGTTAATCAATGCTCGTATTAGGAAGCAGCCTGTTATTTGTATCTGAGGTATTCCAACAAAAAGAATTGCTTGGAGAGTGAAGTAAGAATAATAAGGTAACATGGCGAGTCCTTAGGGCTCCAAAAAAGCAGCGATACCTTCCTTTTTTAGCAAACAAATATATATCCGTGGAAACGTTTTCCAAGCGCTCATCCTAAGCGCTTGGTGAGTCATTGCTAAGCATAACAGATAAGCGGGCTTAAAGAGTGATTGGCAGCGTGCAACATCTTATCCCTTTGGACGTAGCAGGAATTCCTCGTTGCTTGGCAACTGCATCGCGTCTCGGCACTAGATTAATGACGGTTAACCATTGTAAAGTATGCTTTCACGGTTGGATTCAGAAAATTCCTCTGGAGGACCCTCGTTTTACATTGACTCCACTGTCCTAGCCTTCGCCCATTTAAGGTTTATTTCGTCCGTAGGTAATTTATTGTTGAATTTAACCCCTGCCCTTAAATTATTGTTGAATCTATGTTTAACTATGCTCCCCCCGCCAAACATGGTACCAAACGTTTTAATTCTTAAATGTTGTTGTATGTTATCAAATCAAAGAACCTAATCTGAACTCATAAACAACACTTGAGCTCTGTTTGCTATATAGTTTAAATTAAGTTATTTGAATGCAGAAAAGCATGCAAGGCTATCTGCCTATGGATAAGGTATGGCATCTTAGAGGACTTTCTAAGAAAGTTCGGCTAGCAAACCCATTGCACTTTGGCAAAATCACATCCACTATTCATCCAGCCTGTTTGCCTAAGTTAGGACCCGGGATGAACTACCAGTATTCACCAGTCTTTAACCGCATCAGATATTTAGATACAACTGTAAAATATAGTTCTGAAGGACAAAAGGATAATGGAATTAAAATGCTACACATATCTTATTCCTTTGGAGACACAGTACAAAGCTATGGCCCCTTGTGTTTGGATAAACCAAGTATTTAACGCGTAATTTTCTTAAATCCTTAACTAAGATAAAGCGTGTAAAGTTTGTAGGGTTTATATTTATTTTAACTAATATTTATTTTAAGTTCATATTCCTTTCCTGTTTAGCCTTCATTTTTCCCCTAGAAATGCCCGTGCCAGAGTATGTAAATTGCAGTAGCACGCGCAGTTTATTCAAATTTAGCGGAAGCTAGTTGAGTTAAATAGTAGACGAAACGAGCGTGAAAAAGTCTTGCTTTGAACCTACGCTGGGGATATATTCCTTGGTAGAATTTAAATCGGCGCGTATCGGCCTGTGTGCCTAGCCTTGCAGAAGTGCTAGATTTCAACTGTTAAATCAGTAATCTTGCTGAATATCAGCGATAATTAAAAACGCGGTTAGTTAAGATCTCAGAGCCTCGTCGGTAGTGTTTGACCATTTGTTCATCTAGTTTCTTATTTTCAGTTTTACCTTACTTTTAGTTCAACCGCCGAGTTGGCGCAGTTTGTGAGCGTCGAGTAGACGTAGTTGTAATTCTAAAAGTACAATAAAAGGGTTTCAACCTCTTCGCACGTTTTTGTGACTCACTATCCCAGTGACTGACAAGTTGGGCCAGAGAGATCTTACAAGTTCTTTGTACAGGATATTCGAATAACATGGTTGAATGATTTACTTTCTTAATAACTGATCTTAAACATGTAGTTCTAATTACAAAATTTCCCAAAATAAGGCAAATAATTTTATGAGGAAAGTTTAACCCTAGGAGTATAAGCGGTTCTCAAAACACTATTTCACTTTTATTCTCTTCCATGTAGAGCAAAAAATTATATTAGAAAAGTATTCATCTTGCACTTTTTAAATGAAGGAAAATTCTTTCATATCACTATATGCAAAATTTGATGAGTTATTCGGTACAGATATTTTCTTGTAGCACGAGGTTAATTTAAGAAGTAATGCTATTTTACCACTATAGAACCAGAAGTCGTCGAAACGAGTAATTCTTGTTTTGCTGTTGCTTTTTAAATGTGATCAAAATACAGGAATTTTCTTGATCTGGTAATGCTACTTAAGTCCTATAATCCTAAAAAATGTGATATCGCTATGTCTGATGGCTGATATCTCTCTGTCTGATCGCTATGTAGCGTTAATATCGGTATGTCTGAGAAGAACGACTAAGTATTGAGAAGCTTAAAATAGCCTTTTTATTGAAACAGAATTAGAATCGGAACTGGTGGCGATGCAAATAAGTAAAACAGTCAAATTTAAATTAATGTTGAAAAGTAGTCAAAGCCTACGCAATTTAACATTCAACTAGAAGCTGGCTCAATTACACTACCGGTGGGTCAGAATTAAAGTGTCGGCAGCGAGAGACCGTAAAGCCGAGTAATTAAAACTATTTGAGCTGGCAGAAGCTAACCAAGCAGCAAGAGCGCAATGCCAGAAACTCTCTTTCTCTCTCAAATCAAAAAATACCAGTTTAAATACTCGCAATTAATTTGTATTCTGGTGAGAAATGCGGAAAGGAGATGCTATAATAAAGGCTGAAATCACAATGACTGGTTAATTTAATACCTACATAGTTTAAGAAACATTTTAGGAAGTATTTTGTTTCGATCGAAACTATGCATTGAAAAGTGAGCTGAGTTAATAAATTTCTTCTCTGAATACCTTCTCAAATTGTGAAGATAAAGGCACGGAATTTTTTGTAGTTATATTATTATGAATATTTTACTAAGCAGAAATTTTTCTCCCAGAGACGAAAAGAAGTTAATTTTTATTTTGGAATATTTTTCACCCATTGTGTGAAAATAGTTCTCATAAAATTAGCTACCTTATATTAAGAAATTCCATAACTGAAAGCACAGGTCTTAGATGGCCTTTTAGAAAATAAAACCAGTAGATTCCATTTACAAATAACCAGCGTAATTTCAGGTGCAACAAAAGTTCAGTTAAAGGCATTATATACCAATTTTTTCTAATAACATCTGCGTATAATTTTAGTAGCACTGCTACAGAAGAATACTAAATTAGTAAACCGAGTTGCTAAATGAAAATATAATACCTTCTATTTTCTAGTGAGCAAATGCATAAAAGGACCTGATATGTAAATATACATAATAAGGTATTATGCTTTTCGAAAAACAAATTAATGGGATATACTTAATATCTAGAAATTTTACTGTTGCTATTTTTAGACTTTCAAGGAAGATGTTTTCTTGTTTGAAAATATATCCTTTTCTTAACATAGTAATCTATTGGTCTCGGATATTTAAGGTACAAATATATTTTAGTTCTCGGCGTTTGACTAATACTTTTAGCAGTGGCTAATATTATATTTTTAACTGACAATTTATTAAGAAATTGATAACATTTAGGTCTTACTAGCCCATGGAACCTAAGTCATAAATGCTCATGGAAGTTTATTTGGTAAGAAGCACCAGCAGTGGACGGGTGGTTAAGACAGCTAAATACTGGTATTTCAACTTGGATTCGATCTCAGGAGAACGGGCTGGCTGCATGGTTGGTTTAGTGGTTTTCTCGACGAGTAATATGAATACGAGGAGCCAATTTCTCTTCGAAAGTTCCCCACAAAGGCATCCCTAATGCAGATAGCCCTTGTATGCTTTGTAGTATTCGAATTATCTAACCTAACCTCTAAAACCTCCACGGTTAATGAAAGTTAATTTTTGCTGTTATTTTGATAAATTGTAAGAAAGCATAAAATTGTTATCTGTGTAAGAGAGAGGGAGAAATTCCTAAACCTTCATATTCAGTTATGTAAACATTTGCTTCTTGCAACAAAATTAGGTTACCCGCAATAATAAACGAAAAAAAAGAAAATGGTGCTACACGCACTATTTTCATGTAGAACAACGTACTCACGGCGAAGTGGAAGCAAAAAAAAAAAAAAAAA
>KK121369.1:58557-127169 GCA_000611955.2 Stegodyphus mimosarum | reverse complement strand
AAAAAAAAAAAAAAAAAAACATCCTGTAAGAATAATTTTAATCAGTAATACTCAATTAAAAATTCTCAAAAACTTAATGCTATCAGAGTATCAAGTTATTTACAATGTATTATTCATTTAATTACGATATTCATACGCAATTATATTGCTTAGCGCATCTCACTAAAATCTTTTACATGGACACGTTTTACTGATTGGGAAATTTTAACTTTTTAAGCTTTTACCTTCATTTGAAAAAAAATTTGTATTTGGCTTCATGTGTTTTCGTTTGTTATTATTTTAGAACCTAAGACAGATCGTTAACAAAATTAGTAACATCATACCCAATTATACTTTCATGTACACAGATATTTACACATATTTATATTCATATACATTCGGTATCACTTGTAAAATGGTATAAAAATGTAAGAAAGTAGGAAAACATTAGTTTTAAAATAAAAGAACATTTTCCTATTTATTTCTCTTTTGTTTCCTTTCTTTCACGCAACGATTTCTTTAATAATAAAGCACGAAATCCATTGAGCTCTACATATAAAAATGTAAAATATTCTAAAACAACGTTGGCAGTCTTTCACCCTGTGCTACTCCTTTCATCTCATTCCCAGTCAAATCCGATATATATCGGAATACAGTAATTTACACTACTCGCGAAAAAGGTAATTCTTCACAATGAGCTTTTTTTAAACTTAATATTCAGTCACAAAAAATGTTGAAAGAAGGAGATAAGACGGAAGAAAAAAAGAAAGGAGAGATTTTCCCCTTCCATCTATTCTTCGCTTTCTTTCTTTTTATATCCGTTCTCTCTTTCCTTCCTTTATTTTTGTTTTATATCTTTTCTAATTAAATAGGGTTATTATTTCCTAGCAAAAAGAGGCACTTTCTAGAGAAATTTATATTCCGGATTTAGCGTATAGACTAGGTAGAATTTAAAATTAAAGTTATCCAGAAATTTATTTTAAATGAATAATAAGCGTATATATTTGTCATCAGTTCTCATATACATTTATTTTTGGCAAAAATTTTTAAGTTTTAGCATTAATTAGTTAAGCCCAATTGGACTTCAGTTAAAATTTGGAGTCACTAAAACAGATGGTGATAGGTTCTAAATAGTAAGAAGCTTATTTAATAAAGAAGTTGTTTGGTTTACTCGATGATGGCAAAGTACTCGAAGGCTATCTGCTCAGGGAAAAGGATGCCTTCGTGGAGAATTTTCTAAGGGAAATTGGGTGATCTACACGTTACACATGGGGAAAACCACGAAAGCGCCCGTGCAGCGAGTCTGTTCGCGGGATTCGAACCTCGAACCGAGCTACCAGTGCTCAGCGATTTTACCGCTCGGCCGTTGATGGGCCTAAAGAAGTTGGACTTTTACTTACTTACTTTTACTTTACTTACTAAGCTACAATTCAGCCTCCAATTGTTTCCTAATTTTTTCATAATCAAAGCGATGAAAAATAATGTTAATGCTTTTTAGAGTCATTAAGTTATTTCGAAGCAAGAGACGTGAAAAATGCGCAGTGCTCTCGGAGACTCAAGCCCTAGACCTCTGAAATACGTGTCGAGTATGCTTCCAATTAAATAATGAAGACATGCGGAAAGGAGGGAGAAAATACCTTACATACTCCCCTTTTAAAAGGCGACAGGAATTAGGGGGCCCAGTCGCCAAATCTTGGTGGTGACGAATTATCGTCCACAACCTTTAAGTTCGGGCGCCACTCCAGAGTCATTAAGTTACTTTGAAGCAGTAAATGTTAAAAATATGCACTGCCGTCGCCGGGGTTCGAACCTAGACCTCTAGATACGCGCCGAGTGCGCTACCGTTAAACCAAGAAGGCATGCTGGAAGGAGGGAAAAAATACCTTATTTCATGGGAGAATATTGCTATTTATCGGCAGATTTCTTAAACAGTAAGCTGCCGACACATTAATTTCTATGTATTAGTGAAAACTGTATGTTAGTTATGGTTTAGTATTAGTAAAAAATGAACAACACAATTGCAACAAAGATTATTTCTTTAATAATTCGTTTAATTACCGCCATTCCCGAAGAAAAATGTATACTGAGCGCAGTAATGGGTTTTTTCCAAAATACTTTAATGCTTGTTACATGAGATTGTAAGGTTTAACCCAAGTTTATTAACAGTTATTTTAAGTTATGATTCTTTCCTATTTATTCTAATTTCAGCTTACAATTTCTTGACAGAATGTAATTTCAGAAACGCAGTTAATGCAAATGATTAAGAGTACTATTTAAGTCGATGTTTCGCTGACTTCGAGAGAGAGTCTGATTTTCCTGAATAGCGCTCGTTTGCCTTTTGGCTACGTTCTCTCTGAGCTACCACGCTCGGCCATACTTTAGGTCCTTGCTTGGCTTCGCCGATTTAATTAATATTTAGGGGCCAACTACTTAGAATTCTGATAGCTTCGGATATACCTTTCAGATAACTTTAGTTAAGCTTTTCATAATTGTATTTGTTCAAGTCCAAGGGGAGGCTTTGTGTATACTCTAAGTAGGAGTCGATTGTACTTATTCTGAGAAATAAAGGATGTTTCACCCTTCTTAAGTCTTACGTGTTTATTCACACACTTAAGCGATTATTCGCTTGTTAGTATTCGTGGGGTTCTAAGATAGAAAATTGGAATTAAATAAGTTATAAGCTATTTCTCCCGCCTTCTTCGTATGCCTTCGTGGTGTAGCGGTCAGCACGCTGGACGCGTAACCGAGAAATCCGTGGTTCGATTTCCGGCGAAGGTGTTGCTAATTTTTCATCACTCCTGCCCCGAAATAACCTAATGACTCTACAACTGGCGCCCCAACTAAAAAGGTAGTGGATGATGATTCTCCACCACCGGGATTTGGCGACTGGGTCCCTAATCCCCAGTCGCGCTTTAAAAGGGGCAGTGTATAAAGTATTTCTCCCACCTTCTTTCGCATGCCTTCCTGGTGTAATGGTCAGCACGCTCGACGGATAACCGAGAGTTCTGTGGTTCGATTCCTGGCGAAGGCGTTGCTCATTTTTCATGATTCCTGCTTCGAAATAGCCTAATGTCTCTACAGAGTAAAACCCCACAATATTAATTGAACTTTAAAAGGAAAAAACCCATATTTCATACCTCCGAGTTTTAGCCCACAGTGACTAATTTCGTTTTATTGCTTAAAATAATAACACTTGATTATGTTTGCGAAATTTGCATAGAGTTACCATTTCACTTTTATGTTTTTCTTTACGATTAAATTTTCAGATTTTATCGTACTTTAACAATTCTGATATTTTCAATTCTATATCTACATGAAAGCATAAAATCCAAGATCATGTAAAATATTATCCTGGATATTCATCTAGTTCTAGAGATTTCCTATTTTCACAAATCCCTGCAAACTTGCCTCAATTAGATTATCGGGCTCCACTTTCCTTCCTGCAAACAAGTGTTTAATCTCTCAGGCAAAGCAGACATACTTCACTTGCTTAATATTGTTATGTTCGTGTCACATAATTTTATTATATTAATAATAGCTTTGTAACCTTCATATTCTCATTATTTTAAATCTCCTTCTGAACGCTTAAAAACCATTTTTCACGTAAAACAGCAGTTGAAATCTGAATACTCTAAATCTTCCAACCATATATCCCAGGTGAAAACTGTCGATAGTCTCTTCAACTGCATTATTCAAATTAATTGTTTAATGGTAATTCTAGTGCTGATAACTGAGTGCCGAATTCATTCTGTAATGCTCTTCATTTAAGTATGGATTTATCTTCTGTTAACCATATTTACTTCTCTTTTCATTAAGATTACTTGATTTATAATACAAATCTGGAAACAGTATTTTATCTCCGTACTGTTTTATTGGACAAGCTCTAATTTCAATGCAGCTCATATCAAAATGCAGCAGATCTTTTATTGCCTGATATTTTGATATATAGCACAGTCATTAAGTTTCCTATCTTGGTTTCCATGTAAGGAGAGATTAACTCGTGCTCAGATTTATGCAAATAAATTTGTCTTTCCAACATGTTATTTTAATTTAGAGCTTAGCTCTAGTTATATTTCACAATATAATTGCTGCCAAACCTCCTTTCTGTTTAAATTAATTCGAATCCCTTACTTAAATTACAGTCATGAAACATGAAAATATTAGCACGCAAATACTTTAACTCATTCGTTCTTCTGTGAAGCATCACCTTATTTTACATCACATTTCCTGACGACTCAAGCGTTTTGATGCAAAAATAGTACATATTGTTAGGAAAGAGATGTTAGTTATATAACAGCAGAAAGAAGTGCGATCTCATTCTCAGCGCACAGTTACTAGTAATGTCTGATTACACACTGATCATTTAAAAATCCTTTTCTGTACAACTTAGCTGCAATTGTTATTTTTAATAAAAGGCATACACGCTAATTATGCAATGTTAAATGCATAAGTAATTTTTGGAAGAATTTCTGCATAGCTGTTCTTCATATTTCTGTTAAAGAAATCATTTTGACTTAAAGTAAGCATGTATCATTAAATATATTGTTTGCAAATTCAGCGTTGTTTATTTAGATACAGCTTTGTTACAATTACTTAAATCAGTGAATATGCAAAGAAATGATACACTGCAACAACAGTTTCTTTTAGACAAGAGAAAGGAATTGAAATCTTTTTGAAGTTTTTAACATAAATCATAAAGATAACCTTTCAGCAAAGCCAGAGGTTTACCTGAATACCTTGTAAAAGTGAACATGTCTATTTGTGAATATTAATGCCAGAACACAGATAAAGAAGGCTGTTTTGTGGTTGACGAGCCCTGTCGAAAGCCAGTGGTTATGCATTGGTATTGACTGAAAAGTGAGTCTGAACAAAAACTGAGTATTAGTATTTTGTTACATTGTTATCTTGAGACGGTTCAGTAACATTGCTGTGAGAATTATGAGTAACTACTGTAATTAAAATGCATTCCAGACTTACCTTTATCTTCAGAAAAAGGTTAGCAACAAAAAATCATCAATTGAATTTAATCAAATCAAATGCAGTAATTCCTTAATTCTCTTTTAAATCAGTTGAAAATTGTTATTAAATGCATGGTAATTTTAATGAAGTACATTTAAGCGCAACCATTCGTGTGCATAATGATTTTTCTATACTGACTTTGTGGAGACATTAGGTATTTTTGAAGCAAGAGTGATGAAAAATGAGCAATGCCCTCGCCGGGACTCGAACCATGGACCTCTCAAATTCTTACTGAACAATACGCTATGAAGGCACGCGAAGAAGGCCGGAGAAATACCTTATATATTCCTCCTTTTGAAGGACGACTGGGGATTAGGGGACCCAGGCCAAATCCTGGTGGTGGAGAATCATCATCCACCACCTTTTTTAGTTCGGCCGCCATTGTAGAGACATTAGGTATTTTTGAAGCAGGAGTGATGAAAAATGAGCAATGCCCTCACCTACGAAATGAGCAATGACTCTAACCACGAACCTTTAGAATACGCGTCGAGTGTGTTGACCACTACACCACGAAGTCATGCGAAGAAGGCGGGAGAAATACCTTATAACTTTACTAACTTTGAACATTGACTGACTTCTCCTGAATAATACTTAATCTTCTTCATAGTTACAAAGTTTTCGCAGTTTATTACTGTGTTTTTATTTAATAGTTAAACTTTAATGAAGCACGTTTTTTCATTACTATTAAAATTTTGCATAATTTTTACTCTTATTTCACTTTTATAACTATTTAAAATTTTAGTGTCGGCAGGACTACACTAAAAAATGGATGTACAAAAGCTAGTTATCTCTTCGTTCGGCGGGTAGGAAATGCCACTTGTAGTAGTTCTCAGACATTTAGCACAATGAGCGCCCTAATATTTAAAAGTCGCAGATTCAACCTACTATATTTCGTATAATATTTAATGATAAATCTGATATACTATATATTATATAGTTAATGCATTACACCGTTATGTTAATATATCTTTGACATAGCTAATGCATTGCTTTGCAAGTTTAAAAGTGCTGTTTTGTATGACTGTTGTATAGTATTGTACGACTATGTAATTTCCTGCATGGGCAACGTTCTGACGCATAGAAGCTGTATGCTTCTATGCATCAGTACCTTCACTAGACCAGCTGTCCAGTCGATGATTAAAAGAAATAGTGTGTGGATGAGCAAATTCTGAATTTTGACAAATATCAGAACCGAACTTATATAACCGAACCCGAGAGATTCGACATTTCTAATCTAGAGCCATCTCCTCCCCTCTGAGTGCGCATCAGAGATTGTATTATGAACTGGATATGGCTGAAGACGTGCTATAGATAATTACATTGAAGCAGCTTGCAAATTTTAGAAAACATAAAATGCATGTCTGTTAACAGATGTGTTAAGAATGCATAGGAAAATATACACAGTATACATATAAAGAGTGAAAATGCCTTGAAAAACCACCAGGAATGCAAAGCATTAGGATTGCCGTGCATGAGAAATACAAAGAACAAAGTCCTGAAATAAGAGAAAACTATAGAAGCATCCATCTTTGGTTGTTGCTATTGAAATATTAACTAAGAAATATACTTTTCTCAAATCTTTCAGCCTGCATTCATAATGACGAAGACAGCTACTGAGCATAATTTAATAACGCATTCGTTATTAGATCAAGAATTGTAAAGCTTGTCCCAGTTTTTAAATCATAACTCCTACAGAAACATTTTCTTACAATTGAATAAAAAGCTAACCATAAGTACAAACTCAGTAACTGCTAAATGGCTAAAAGCCAATAAACGCTAGTAATTGCATCCGATTTTGAACTACCAGTAATAGAACAGGTTGCTTACAGGGTGGGTTCTATATCTGTAACGCATTAAAAATTTAGAAATTACAAAGGCCGTTTTGAATATAAATTTCCTTTTGAGGTAATTAGATCATCCATGAAAATCTCTCATTCGATGTAAAGTGTAGTAATATTTTTGGCAAAACTAAAACTTATAACAAAGATATATGATTTTTCTCCATTTAAAAAAGTCCTTAATTAGCATTTCTATAAGTGTGTTACTTTAAACTAACCAGTTATTATGATTTGTAGCTGTACTTTAACTTCTTCTTTCCGTATTCCTCACCAGAATGTAAATTAGTTATTTATGTATTTAATCTGAGATTTTTGGATCTTGAGAGAGAGAAAGAGAACTAACTAGAGTGCTTAGTTTCTGCCAGCTCTAGCAGTTGTAATCTATCTGGGTTTTGTTGCTTGTCGCCGCCAATACAAGGTGTTTATAAAGTCTCTATACATTTTTGCTTAAACGGCCTATATTTTGAAATACAAATTATTCACATGAAAATGCAACATTACAGAACACTAAATTAATACAATTCAGTGTGCCTCCCTGGGTGTCTGGACACAATTGCCACCATTCCACTAAACACCGAAACACCTTATATAAAGTTACTGGTGTAATTTCAGCTCCTGCAGCCTTAATTTGCTGTTTTAATAGTTCATTGCTGCCAGTCTTCACACTGTGCAGGTACACTTTGGACTTGACAAAAAACCATACGAAAAAGTATAGGGGAGTTAAGTTTGGTGATTGCGAAGCCCAAAGCCGTTGAGCGCCACGAGCAATTGATAGACAGCAGTGTCAATAATGCCATCTGATACTAACTGTGGCTCAAGATATAGCTGCAACATATTGAGATAAATTTCTCCAGTGATGGTCTTTTCTATACAAACATGAAAGGGCCACAGACCTTAGTTGTTCCAATCCATACATTAACTTTAGGTGTGTCTCCCTGAGATTCGTATAACACGTTTGATTGTTCAACCCTCATTCGGAAATTATGCCTATTAACATGGCCGCTGAGATGGAATGTGGATTCGTCGCTAAACGGAAACATTCTCCATTATGTTCTCATTATCCACAGCTTTCAACAAATCATCATAACACATGGCTTGCCGAGCTGCATAATCCTCGGCTTCAAGCTTATGCACAGTTTGAATGTGGTTTAGTTGTTTGAATCCTTCTTTAAATGACAGCGTAGAATTTTCCAAACAGTAGTACGCGAAATATTTGAGTCTCCGGCTGAGTTTTCGTGTAGATGCCTACGCGTAATCGCTTCTTGTACGCTTTGCTCAACTTGCGGCGTTATTGAAGGTCTCCCGGAACTGTCTTCACCTTTAAAACTACCGGTGAGCTGAATTTCTTTACCAAGGTTTTAATAGCTGCTCTGGTAGGAGCTTGTTTTCTGAATTTGGGAGCGAAGTTCTCCTGCACCTGTCCATACGTTAAACTGCGTGTAGGGGTACAAACAATGGCTATTCTTTCCTCTGTTGATAGCATTCTTTCAGATCGCCTCCAAAGAAACTGAAATTAGAACGCATTTCTCAAAAAGGAATAAAGGCTTGATAAACACCCTGTACTTTAACGCTGATAGACTCTAAAGTAGCAGTACTAGACCAAGTACTACCTTATATTTCTATCTATAAGATACGTTGAATTATATCCTGCTAATTACGCAAAATTCTGTTTTATAATGCTATTACAATGAATTCTTATTTAGAGGGAGACCGAAACTAGGTTTTTTTAAGACATCAATCCGTTTATTTATCTGCCTTCTATCTATCTATCAATCCATCTATAACTGCATATTATATATACATATATATATATATATATTCTTCAAATAATGCATAGTAAATGACAGATTGTGGTCTACGACGTCTTTGGTGCTGTTCGAATGACAGCCACTAAGAGATTTTCGATAAGCTCGATTGAAAAGTAATCTACTTGAACAACAAAGCAATATATCTGTATATTGGCAGCGAATTTTCAATAATTGCAATAATATGCTGACGCCTTCTAATTATTAACAACCTAACTTTTATTTCTAATGGTTCAAAGAATTGTTTTGTTACATTTTTTTCTTTATTATCTATAATAATCATTTCTCGTTTGCAGAAAGTAACTGTATGTTCTCGAAACTTTAATCCGAGACACTGTTCCATTATGTAAAGCTGCATTTATGGTTACGAAACTAAAACAAGATTTGTAACTCTCCAAAGTATTAAAGACATAAAGCGTTTTTTTCTACAAGAAACCGGCTTTTGAATACCATTATTTTTCACATATTGTACCACTATTGTTATAAGTCCAGCTCATAACAACAGACATTGCTGTCATACAATCATTAATAACTATGACCAACTTTTTGTTTTAAATGTAGAAAATTAGATTCTGAGAGGTTTTGTTTGCTTTGTAATTATTATCACTGTATTATTGCCAGTGTATTTATTTTATTTTTAAAATCTCATCTTAAGAACAAAGCATGAGAAAGCGATCTAAATGGAATAATAATTACCTTCTAGGAGGTAATGTGATGCAATTAAATTCATATCTCTCACATTACCTTTACATTATCTAATGTTTTCGTCTCTCTTTTCAGTTCAAATCATAAGTCTTTCTCATTAGCTTTAAGTTAAAACAAAGCATAATCATGTACACGATATTTCTATTAATTTCAGTTGTGCAGTATAAAAGAAATAGAAAACCTAAGTGAATTGCTATCAATAACATGAGATATAACTGATAAAAAAATCAGTAACACAATATTTTATATTATTCTCTTTTGAAAATGTTACTCTTTAACAACATTTTCACTCAAGCCGCGATGTGATGCAGTCATAATCACCGACAAAATGAAACGATTTTATCGAATCTCCAGTTGCGTAGAATGTTATAACCATGTGTTAACTTATCATTTCAAAACGTCATGCTGAAACTTAATAAAATGACTGTCCTCATATTCTGCTGCAATACTTTGTATTGATTCAAAACTCACGGGAATAATGAAACTTACGCCTTCGGGAGCGGTGATAATGCGTGAGATCTCTTAAACGTTCGTACGTAATAATGCATCGATCCCCCCCCCCCCATCGTTGAGAGCTATACTTTTTTTAAAAGATACAACTCTCAGTTCTGGAGTTTCAGCAAAAAATGAGAGCAAGGCCGTAAAATTGCATTACGGAGTATGCGATCTTCCTTTATTCCCAGATATTTGCATACAGCTTATATGCGCCACTGAGAATCGACTCGATGTTGTTTACCTTTGCTTTTTGCATTGTGGTTTGCTCTGTAATATTTACAAACGACTTTTCAAGCAAGAATGTTTGATAACAGAAAATAGACTTCGCCGATTAAATTTACTTTTACTGTTCAAAACAGAGAATTTGACTATGGGGGATTTCAATAACTGAAAGCTTTCATCAGCTGTTAAAGAAAACAAAAAATTACGTATATTGTACAAAAGTAAAATTGAAAGTTGAAGTAAAGAAATTGAAGCAAGCGATATGCATCATAAATCAAAACATAGAAATAAACTTTGTTGCAGACCAAAAATGAATTAAAAAATGTAAATATATTAATTCGTACAAATATGAGACGTTAGTGTCTCTTGAAACACACAGAATTAGGATGACAGTAAAACGATTATGAAGCAAATGAAGAAATCTGGGGACTTGGCTTGGCTTATTTACTTAAAACAAAGCACATGAGGGCTATCTGCCTAAGGAAGGGATGCCTCCGTGGAGCACTTTGTAAGGGAAATTGGTACGTATACATGTTACACATGGGGGAAAACACAGAAACGCCTATGCAGTCAGCCCTTCCGTCGGAATACGAACCCCGGACCAAACTATCAGTATTCAGTGACTTTATCGCTTGGCAGCTGATGGGTTCAAGCGATCTGGTGAAGTGAGAAAAATGCAGAAAGGGAAAAAAATCAGCAAACAACAGATGAAAAAAGTTCATTAATAATACAAGAGTCGTAGAAATTGTCTATCATGCATCGTCTCTTCGGAGGGAAGGGACACATGATTTAAAATCAACCGTTACTTGTAATGTTCTATATATACCTTTTTAGCCTTATATAATTGTGTAAAATAAGAAAAACTATAATAATGTAAAATTAGGAAAAAAATTATCCATTATATAATTATGATATAGGAAAATAATTATACGCTAATGAACATTAATATAAGGTTAGAATATTGGTACTCCACTTTTATTAGATAAATGAGGGGATACTACCCCGACACATAAAGAAGGGTGGAATGTACAATACCCTAATCTTATATTGACATTTATTAATTGATAATTTTCTCTCCAATATGTGAATTTTTGCTTTGTTACTCTGTCATACTGATATATTTACTTTTCCAGTATCAAATTAGCAGTTTCATTGTAAAATTCAAATTTTGTCTTGCATTGTACATTAAAATGTTTTCTCTTTCGTCAAGTATTTTACTATTTATTTCCTATGTTACTGTATATTTGTACTTTGTTATATATTTATTGTTTTATTTTTAAGGTTGCGTATTTTTATAATTGTCAAACTAACTCTGGATAAGAGAAGACCGCATTACTTAATGCATTCCTTTAATTTGAGTTAGCAGATTTAATTCTATGTATATGTATGTATAATAAGATTATTTTAAAAACAGTTTTTCGAGAACCATCACCAATTTTCTGAGCGCAGTAAATAAGATTCTCATTTAAATCATAATGTTTGATAATTTCATTTGAAACTAATTCAGAATCAAGTATTATACTTCATTAAAAATTTATGAGTTCCTTAATTTAAAAGCTTCTTAGAGAGCAAGCAAACTATGTCTACGTTAACGAATTTTAATTAGCATTCTGCTGTATAAATTCCTTTTTGTTAAATATTATCACTTTCTGAACTTGTAAATTTAAAAGTTAATTATTAATTCTACTCGCAGTTTATTAATTCAGTGAAGAAAATTAAAATTGTATGCACTTAAATTGCATATGTTAAATATCAACCGAAAACTTTGCTTTAATACATACATTCATATTTTCAGCTTCAGGCTGTGCCCATGACTTGTTGAGCAGTGTAGTGTTTAAAATTTGCTGGAAATTTTAAAACCTTGTCAGTAATTTCATTACCGGCGTAGCTATAGAACGTAGTTAAAAATGGAAACTAAATTTATAAATCTTTCGCTTTACCTTTAAAATTTTAGTTAAAAATAAGGCTGCTTAAAATCGCATTGATTAGTTTTGTAATTAATTTTCGTCTCATTTCTGAATCTGTCGTGTTTACCCCAGTTGGCAATAAAATTAAAAAGAGAAAACATAATGAATTAAATAAACTAATTAAAAAATAATTAAAAATCAATAAAAATTACAGACCTTTTAAGTATATTCCTGAAATAAAATTTTAAAAACGAAACTAAACATTAGCTGATAAATATGATGCCACCTGTATTCTGATAGCACAGGAATCAGAGTCAACTGACAAACGTTTCTGTTACGCCTTCTTGGGCGGTAGAGCGATTAGTTGAGACTAAATGCTTGCCTGAACTCCAAAATGTGTGTCTTATGTAATATTTAGCTGTTTGCACATGTCCTTCTACTTTATCGCGGGTATAATACCGGTCAACGCCTGTTGTGCATCCCGGGTAACACTTCCAGTAAAGGGACAATTAAATAATCGCGCTATTTTCGCCCAATGCTTGAAAAGCGACTGTCCGGCCATTATAATAAACAAATAAATAAGCTATTGTATCATTATTGTATTGTAATAAGATATTGTATTAACATAATTCCTCAATATATAATGCAGAAAATTGGCTAAAATCCGTTAGAAAATCTAAAGAAAACTCTTTACTGGAATTGGAATAAATTGTGATATGAATTAGTGTCTAGATAAGGGCTTCCCAAGCTTTTCTTTTTTTTTACATCGACCCCCTTTAAAGGAATAGTTTTCTTCATTGACCCCTTTACATTTTTCTATATAATATACAGAGTGCAACATAAGCATAACACATATAATTGCACACAAATAACTTAAAGATTACAGGTTGTTATTGTTTTGTCTATGAATTTTATGGAAGAATGGTTGCCAGACCTTCAAGGAGGTTGAACTTCTATTTCCACCCCAATTTTGAGGGAGAGCACCCCTGGGGATGGTCTAAGGGTCTCTCACCCCTCTTCCCTACCACGAATCCACATGACAGGACTTTCGGCTTATCATACATATACTTGGAGTGTCCGCATGCCGCAAAGACACTATATATTTCCAAACATCCATTGCTTCTCCGGGATTCGAACCCGGACTCTTTGGTACCACAGTAGGCTCCCTTAACCACTTTATCGTCTGGGTGGCAAGATAACTGGTAGATTATGACTAAAGTTAAAAAAAATGTATCAGATTTATATTTAGTTATTTTTTAACTAAACATAAATCTAATTAATGTTTTTTTTTGTTTATTTCAAATATTTATTAATGTTTAATTTTCAATATAAATAGGTTTTCAGAAACAAAATCACAGATTCTAATCCTTCAAATATTCAATTTTAATGAATGTGATGGCTGCACTTAAATTGTTTAATTTAAGCTTAAGTGCTCAAATTGCGTAATTTAAGTTTTAAATCACCTCGTTCAAAAAAATTTCAACTTGTTTCTTATTTTCTATTCCCCCTGCGCCCGAGTTCTCTATTTTTCTTACTTTTTTAATTATGTTCTGTTGTGTTCTTACATTTTGTTTTTCACTTATAATAATAAAACTTCACTTATAATAAAATTTCAGTTATAATAAAATTTCACTTATAATAAATAAAGGAAATATTGTGACCGCGAAAAATTTCGGGTGTCATATTTGAACGAAAATATCCATTTTGACCGATCTCAAATTCATTTGAACAATGTTTTTGCATGACGTCTGTACGTACAGGTCTAAAGTTAAAGGACTCTTTTTTGCAAAACGAATTTTAAAATGGATTCAGAAGAGATTATTTCATGACGTCTGTATGTATGTATCCTGCATAATTCAAAACTTTAGAACGTTGAAATTTAGTACATGGGACTGCTATAACTTGTAGTTGCGCAATCGGTCACACCGGCATGAATATATATACACACTCACTCTCTTACCCGGCTCGGTTAGATCAGTGTTTTTATTCTTATAGGCTGGTAAACTATGCATTTTTGCTTTAAAAGTTATTGAAATATGTAATTCTTATGTTCCCCTTAAGGGTTTTATGACTTTAATCTGCATGCAATAGCTGTAGAATTATTATTATTTCCCCAACGGCGGGCACTAGCCTATAACGGCATTGGCCACTACTAAGGCCAGAAGTGATGGTCATTTTATTGTGGACCTATTAGGCGGTCACCGTTACCTCCTATGAAAGGACAGACAATTTTACATTTATGCCTTCTCCGGGATTCGAACCTGGGCACTTCGGTATCGCAGCCAGGCTCCTATAACCACTATACCGTCTAGGCGGCTACTCTAGAATTATCAACAATTTAAAAGTGGTCCTAAGCCTAACGAGCCTAACATTCATTTACATTTGCAACTCTTAATTAAACTTGTGAATTAAGTCAGTTTGCAGCAACGTTAGTTCTTCTGCTATATTATGCATTTTTGCCTTGTCACGAAGTAAGAATTCCAATTGAATAAGAAAAACATCTCCCATGAAATTCGGGGAAATAAGTTTAAATGAAATGCAGCAAAAAAATGTGCATAATATGGCCGTACAAGGAAGTCATGTGGTGTCCACATCAGATATTTTATACTGCATTTATTGCATAATTTTTTTAAATATTATTAATTCATAAAATATATTAAATAATTTTAATGTATTTTATCACTTTTTTTATTTTCTTTTATTCATTCTTTACTATATGATACAGCATTATATAAATAAACAATTAATTAGCTTTTTTCTGGCAATCAGTGAGATCTTGATTATGGCGATCAATTGTGAGTGCATATTCGGCTATCGAATCTTTATCATCATTCACCACATTTAAAATTTCATGGATCCCCCCCAGGGAGTCAGCAGCGACTCCGATGGTAACCTCTGGTCTAAGACTATGTATAAAAACCAACTATAGCAAAGCTTTTTGAACATGTGTACTCAATAAGATCAAGTATGAATTTTTTACAAAGCCAAAAACAGTTCGAAGTTAATTTTGTCCGATCCTTACTTTCAGGCTTTCAGCAGGCCTTTTGGAAATTAAATAGTTTTGTATTCGTAAGAATTTTTACGAAAACTTACAGACATTTGTAAACAATGATTAGGAGGTTAAGTGTGAATGTGAGAAAATAAGAAAACTTTTAAAGGCAAGGGTAAAATTACAGTTGAAAATTTAATATTTGTTAACTGTTAAAAGCAAGACCTTTCTCTCTAAAAGTCGGAAAGGATGTAGCTTTTCAAAATAAATATTATTAAATTTATATATTTGTTTCTTACTTTAGAATTAAGTAATTCGTTTAGTTATTAAGTAGTAATTCGTTTTGTATTAAGTAGTAATTCGTTTAGTTATTTAGTAGAATTAAGTAATTCTTTAAATTATCGTTTCCGTAAATTTTATTTTCCAAAGTAATCTAAGGCATTAATGCTGATCAATTTTGCACCGCTTGAACTAATCCGTAAGTGATTTTACAAAATTAGTTTTATTTACATTTAAATACTTAACATCTATGTAATGGGATTCTGTCATGCAAAGAACTGCATCTGAATACACATAAGTAAATTTCGTTATATTGTATAGTTCCAAGGCGATATCATTTGGAAAAAAATCTAATGTGTACACCACATGACTTCCTTGTACGGAATATTAAATTATACGCATTTTGCATTTCATTTAAATTTATTGGATTGAATTAAATCTACTTCATCGATAGTGCATAAACCACAATAGAAAAAATGCACCCTTTAAAATTCACTATATTTGTTTACTACAGCGACACACTGGCGCCAGCTTCACTTAACAGCTTTACATCTCATTCATTTTATAACTCATCAAGAATGCAAAAAAATATGTATATCATCTTGAGAATTACCTAATCGTTGCTACATGTTCTATTCAAATACTATAATAAATCTAAAATGATGTGTAAAAGAAATTAAACGAACAAAAAAATAGATAAATGTTTTTCACAGACGATTCAGTAATTCTCATTCAATTAATTCAGATCTCACTTTGCGACAAGGCAAAAATACATAAAACTCAAAATATCTATATTAAAAATTACGAAGTATATCTTAAACACTTATTTCCTCGAATAAATTGCAGAATGGATTAAGCATGATTTAATTCGCAATAATAAAAGAAGGCGTTATGTTTGTTGTTGCGAAGCTTAGTTTCTCTATATGGGCAACAAATTCACTATCCTCCTAAGTTTCAAATGTAAAAAAATATGTCCAACATGAGAAAAATGATTAGCCTTACCCGCACTTAAACAACTTTTAAATCGTTGATAATTCTACAAATTTTTCATGCAGATTTACTAAAGGAATAAAAATCTTAACTGGAAGATAAGAACAACATAATTCAATCATTTTTAAAGCAAAAAAAATGCACAATATACCAACATATAAGAATAAAAAACTGAGCTCATGGAGCCGAGTAACAGAGTGGATATATATATATACATAAATTTATATACTTTTGGTGCAGCCGATTGCAACCAAAATACGAAGTGCACATCTATATGATATAGCAGTCCTATATACAAAATTCCAACGTTCTGAGGTTATTCGTTTTTGAGTTACACGAGATACATACATACGTACGTACGTACAGACAACACAAAAAAATCTCTTCAGAACCAATTTTAAATCAGTTTTATAATTTTTTTGGGGGAAAAGAGTCCTTTATTTTGTCCTTACGTACGATTGTCACTCAAAAGCATCGTTAAATTGCATTCGATAGCCAACAAAATAGATACTTTTGTTGAAATATGATACCCGAAATGTTTCGCGTTTACAATACTTCCTTTTTACTTCATACAACGAAGTAAAAAGAAACACATTGCCGCAGTTTTTCTTGAGCAAAACAGACTCGTTTTTTTTTTCAAATGTCAAAGTCACAATGTTTCTTTCTTCTGGTTACTGAAATTATTTAAGTGGAGTATGCTTTGCGTTCGAAATGAAAAAACGAAGCGACAGAATGAGCAGAACTGAACTTTTATTTAATTGCATAGGGGATCTTAAATTTGTAATTCCTTTTAACCTGCGAAATGCATCTCTCCTGTGGGACATTTTGTCCATTATGCGTCCTGAAACACATAAAGCTCATTAATATGTAGTAGGTAAAACCTAATGTATGTTAATGACCTCATAAATAAAGCACAAATAAAATTATCATATTCTGCTTTTTATAAAGTCACACCTGGGAGCCTTCTTGTATAAACTTGCCATATATATTTTTCATTAAATCAAATTAGAACTATTAGGATGTTGAAATCTCTTTTTCCTTTGCGTGAATAAGTGGTTTATATAATAAAGTACTAGAAGCACTGTATAAGTTCACTAAGTTGAAATTTTCGTTTTGCTACACGAAACTGTTTAAACTAAGCATAAGCCAACTAAAAAAAGAAAAGAAACACGAATAATATTACAACTTAGAAATTGGTTGCAAAGTATAATGTCAAACACAATCGATTATGAAACGTAAGACTGCTGATAATGATAATTAATTGACACATTTTTAGAAAAGCCAAGTGGAATTCGCAAGCGAACGACAGGCATTAAACTTATTGATCACCCAACTAAAGGCTAATAATTGTCACTTAATTCATATGTTCCAGAAATAGATTATGATTTTCATAATTAACTTATTATCCTACGATGCGTTCTCATAATTAACTTATTATTCTGCGACGCGTATATCAATCTTCATTTGATATATGTACAATTTCTCGTTAATGTGCATAAAAGTTAAAAGAAATAGTCTGGAATATTAATTAAGATTTCTAAATTTGATCTAACTTAGAGATATAAAAGCAGACTGTGCATTTCAAAGATGGAAAGTATTCAGAAAGTCACAACAACATAACCTAAAAGGCAATAGGAAGTATTCAGTGAAAAATTACAGACAGATTTAAAAAAAAACAATTATTTAATGAAAGAATGGAGAGAAATAATTTCAAAGACAGGGTTCAACGTTTGACTAAGAACTGAGAAATATAACTGCTAAATACTGATCTCTAAATCCTGACGGCAAATGATTAATTTGCATTCAATTTATGGCACAAACTTACTATTATTATATTTCACATTATACTTTTCCATCGAACTAAAAGTAAAAATGGGTTTGAGGACTTTCGTCATAAATATGAGTAACGAATGAGAAATAAAGCAATAATTAAATGATTTGCGCAGATATTTCATGCAGCGTCTCAGTTTCTACCCAGAAAATTAAAATATGTATAATTCCTTCCCAAACAAATTGGAATCATTTAATAACTGTAATGTTCTATTTTAAAGATACTTTTGTAGCATAAATTTACAGTATGGTATTAAATCGCGTCTTCAGTACATATACCATAAATATTAACTTGAAGCCTAAATAAGTATAAAGATTCAGGATATAACGAATGGCGCACTGAGTAAGGTTGGAGTATGTTGCTTCTTGTGATACGTGTCCTTTCTTGGCTTATCAGCAGCCAAGCGGTGAAATCCCTCAACATTACTAATTGAACGTGGGTTCAAATAACCGGTAAACTGATTGGCTGCATGTACATTTTCTTGGTGTTTTCTAAGAATAAAGTGTATGCTAATAAGTTTACGATAAAATGTCCTCCACGAAACATCCCTTCTCCGATGTAAATGATCCTCATGCCCTTTGATGTAATCTCAATAATCGAATCCATTTCCTTTTCCCCTAATGTATAGAAAGTATTTTTTAAGTTTTCTTCTGAACACTCTGTTTCCTTCATACATGTGCTTATTTTCCTTTTTGAGTCAACGATGAAACACTGCGTTATCTATTTTCAACATAAAAGTATTCAAATAAGATGGCTATATTGGTCTTCGAAACACTGTTTCCTAGTACATTTTTAAGTAGGATCTTCCAGTAAGAATGATATGATTTTAAAAGGAAATAAAATCTTTTTCAAATGCAACTAAACATTTTACATTATTTTTCAAAACAATTCATGGCCTCATATTTTGAATAAAACATCATTTAAATGCCCGTTTCAACTTAGTACCCATGAGCGAATTCGACGAACAGAATTTTCGATGACTGTATGCAATAACTTGCTAACCACTGATTTCAAATAACTTCACAAAAAGTAATCTAAAGCAGCTAAATCACAACCTCTGGGAGGTCGATTAATTGTTGTATTTCGTGAAATTATTCCTTTACCTGGCCGTTTTTTGCAATACGTCGATAGTGGCGTTAGTAATGTGACATGGAGTACCATCTTGTTGGAATCACATGTCATCCAAATTTGGCCACCCCCCCCCAAAACAAATTGCTATTGTGAGTCCGTTTCGTTGAGCAGTCACTATAACTGCCTCTCCTCTCTCGTTTTGGAACGAAACTAGTCCTTTGACATTACTATGCCATAAACCACATCATACCTTTCGGAATGCAGGAGCTTCTTGTACATATTTTGTGGATTGTTTTCACACTAAAAAAGATAATCTTCTGTTTGTTAACATATAAACTCAAGCAGAAAATAGTTTCAGCTGAAAGGATAATTTTTTGTCCAAAATTAACGTTCTTGAAGAGTGTATATATCCACTATAAGTATACTATAATAATAAACGCAAAGAAAAAATAATGACTCTTAATAACATTTTAAACGTGGTTGCCAGTTCGTTTTAAAATTACTTAATTCTTATTGGAACACCCTTTTATTTCCCACCATAGAAATATTTCACCGTGGAAGAATAGCTGCAGAACTTTCAGAAACTTGAGTTATTTCAAGGCCTAAAACTCTGCATTAAACTAGAGATCCAGGGAATCTAGTATTTTCCCATTTAGTCTTGGCGCTGTCCGAGCTGCGAATTGCAAACATTGGAGTAACGCTGGTCTAGCTTTGTTAAATTCAAGTAAGGCGCCGATGGCTGGTAGCAATTGCTTTCACGCTACATATGTAAACTCTGATCGCGTTTACCTGATTGGATCGTATGTGATTAGATTTGGTTAATTTGGACAATACTGGTCTGTTCCTACTGGGTAAGCCATTACTCGTAAGTGTATATTGCTATTTTAGATAACAATCGATTTAAACTTAATATAAATTTCATTATGCAGCTATCTGATGAAAACTTCACTGCCAATTCCTTATCTATAATTTCTTTTTTCTAAGGAAATTTTACAAGTGCTTGAAATGATCCATATTTTATATCCCTATACATATTCTTTAATTTTAGGCTTTCTAAACAAAGTTAGTCTTTAAAATTTATAAATGCTTGTTTTGTTTGATACATTAATAGTAATTAGAAATCCAAACATTACATTTTGTCTTGCCTTTCTATAAACCGACATCTCATGTGGAAAGTTATCTGAATAAACCTTTCAAAAATAAGATTTAAAACCGAGACCTGAAAAGTATTCGTGAAAGTCAAAGGAAGAGTCATAATAACTGGAAGTGATGTAACGTAAGATTATAATCATAGAGAGAGATCACCGATTCAAATGAGGTTATTGAAAGCGCGACGCGTGCTCCGTTGAATACTTATTGATCTCTTTTCCAAAAATGCAAAAAGTAAATTAAAAATTAAATGCAACAGATACAGTTGTGCCGGAAGCTGTTTTCTCTAACTTCAAACTCTTTATCTGCTACAGCTAGTTAAACTAAGCAAATCAAATAAGCCTGAGCTGAAGTTTTTCATCCTCACAAAGTTCGCTTAACAATAAGGTTTGTAAAAATTCTCTCATCAACGCAAACAGATTCTCCTGTGCTACCATAAAAAAATTCTACTAATTGAGAGAATAATATTTCGCTTCTAAAGAGACTACGCTTTTCCTGGAAATGAGTCTGGACTTTTTCTTGCTCGAAAGGAGAAGTCAAAATTTTTGATTTTTAGAGCATCTTTTGCCATTTGTTCGCTAACATCTTTGCATTTGTTCTTCCACAGATAAAAGCCTATTTATTTATTCTGAGTCAATTCTTAAATTTAAGATACTCAGTCACTAAACTTTCACTATTGTTTGCAATTTTACTGAATTATATTTTCGATAAAAATCGGTTGCTATTCTTGTTACTTTTTATCACGTATTGTTTTAGCGAAATATTTCGATATTTTTTCATAATCATGTACGCACGCTTATTACTAATTCCGAATGCAGAATTAATAAGTTATATTCTGCAGTATTATTTCTTAATATTCAATAGATAAATTATTCAGAATGTAAATGAACAAAAAAAAGTCATAACAGTTGCAGGAAAAATCCTAAATACTGGTTTGTGTTTGATTGCTGTAGTTTTATTGTAATAGTCATGTTTAATTCAACGCTTTATATAAAAATCAGATTGATTATGATTTTTCTTTTCCGGCACCGGAACATTTTAAATAGTTGAAAATATCATTGAGCAGGTTTTGTGCTTAATTTACTGTTACAAGAAATGTTTTTGATAAGCATTGTAAATGTTGTTTCCTATTCGGAACTGCGAACACTTAACGCACAGTTAAAAGCGATATTGCAAAAAAAAAGAGGCATTTCTGTGTGTTTTGTTGTGACTTATCTCAGTTGTTTGACAGTAACATCAGAACAAGCGAACGAAACTCATCGGGGTAAGGAGTGCAAGATTGCCCCTGTCGTTGGCAATAACCTTGAGCACCATACAGGTGACAGCACGACTTGGCTTAGTTCTGCACCAATTTTGATAGAGAGCATTCCGGAGGGGACGGGTCCGAGGGTCTCCCATCCCTTTTCCCCTACCATCAAACTCTCGATAGGACTTTCGGCTCGGCATATATTTAAAGTGCCCTCATGCCGCAAAGACACAACACATTTATAAACACTCATGCCTTCTTCAGAATTCGAACCCGGGCTCTTTGGCACGCAGTAAGCTTCGCTAACCATTATATCGTCTGGGTGGCTTAGATGCATTTCTACATAACAGAAAAAGAAATCTTGCCCGCTCAGTTAAAAAAAACATTTGGAACATCATGAGCACTCTGCAAAATCTCTATGTAGTAAATTAAAAAACTAATTAAATTTTATAATATAAAACTTTTTTATGCTAATTCTAATGCGTGAAAAAACGTATTTTCGTCTCACTTAAGTTATGTTGCAGCTCCAAAAGTACAGCTCATCTATTGGTATTTGCCCATTTTTACGAAAACGAATAAATTAACTATACATTAAACCATTTTCTTTTTCGTAAGCAATTTTTAGCTAATTCATTTCCATATGAATTAAAGTCTTATCGAGAAATGTATGGAATCATAATGATTAATTAATAAAACTTGATATTTTAAAAATAAACAAACTAATACGTTAAATACGTTAATATTGATGCTATTTTCTTTTCATATTTCTATCCTCTTTTCAGATTTTCTTTACGCTACGATTATCAAATATTTTTGTAATTACTTCAAATGCCATTGATAATTTTATATTAATATAACGTGAGTATTGAAAATACTTTAAAAAACGTAGAAACTACTCTTCTGAGAAAGCTTTCCTGATTTAACATGCTTTAGAAAAAGATATCAAGTTAATGAAAAACGAAATTAATATACTCATACCCGAAAAAAGAAAATAATGCAAAAAAAAATCAAGATAATTTATTTACACATTACTATTCGATAGATAAAGCCGACTGATTATGACAGTATTTGCCAAGTACTGTTTTCACGTTGGTATGGATTCATTGAGGTAACAGTACATATTCGTTTTCATCATAGAAATGTTTACTTTTATTTTGTGTTCTTTGAGCTATAGTCATTATTTATTACTTTAAATGAACAATTTAAAATACAAAAAGAATGTCAGGAAAGATAAACAATACTTTGAATGATCTTGCTCCCCATATCTCGTTTGTTAATTACCAAAGCAAACTAGAGAAAGAAAAGAGGTATTTAAACCCACACTGATCGAAATATTGTCCAGTTTTTTGTACCCATCTATGGTAAATGCCTTTCGGAGAAAGTTATCGATAGGTAGGAAACTTTCTCTCTATGATTATCTAACTAAGAAATCAATATTAATCGCAGGGAGTAAAAGAAACAACACGGGCATACTATAACCTTTTAAAAATTGCTTTCAATATTTTTAAATTAAGTCCTTATTAATTGTATTTTGCTTGATACGTCAAATTTAATGAAAGCGCAAATAACATATGATATCGATAAACAAATAAATCTATTTTCACATCATTAATTTACTCTGTGATCTAGCTAATAACTGAAATTATTTAGCAGACTCTTGAAAATGTATGAAGTAAAGTCATTTCTTTTCGAACACAAAATAATTTAATAACAGAATATTTTATTCATTATGAAAAAGATTGCAATTCAAAGAAGGAATTTACGTGAAACAAATACGAATTTTGGTTTCATTAGGAAATCACTGTATACAGATCTATAGTCAATAAATGTATAACAAAAATAGAATCTTAACACGCTAGGCACATTGTTTTGTCGTAAAACTCTTAAGAAGTTAGAATTAAAGAATAGCTTATAGACTTCCCGATGTACTGAGTAACTAAACCAGAGGTAGAGAAAAGCGTACTATTAGTTATACTATGCTCCTTTACGGTAATACAAACACTTTTGGGAAGCATAAGGGTTCTAAAATAATTTTTTGTCTCAATACCTTCGAAATAGTTTTTAAGCAAATATATTTCAAGACCTTAAGTTTAAATTTATAGAACAGGTTTGATTTCCAATGAATCAGAGCCTATTATGATCTAAAGCTATTGTTTCCGGCGTCATTTCCTCTAACACTATAAGTTTCTGGACTGATTTGCTGCGTCCGCTGTTTGTTAGATAATATTTTGATGTAAGCAGACCAATCAGCTTCGAGGTATATCCTTTGTTAAAAAAAGTGTCTAAGTCTGGGGTTTCGATTAAAGTCAGTTTATCTCCATATACCATCTTCTTATATCGTAGTTTAGGAACTCTTAAATATTGAAGTTTGTCTCGTTCATCTCACTGTCATATTTATATCTGTTAGGTACAGTTAGTATTCCCTCAAGTTAGTTGGAGCTGTACACACTAGTTATGTGGTGAATAGCATTTTTGCACCAACAGAAGATACAAAATACAACATTCTAAGAAATCTGATTTCTTACTCGCAGATGTTACGTAATCATAGTAATATATATAAAGAAACAAATATGCTCCGTAAAATCAGCTTGATTGATTGCTACTCGCCGCTGAGCAGGCTCTCGACCAGGGTATTCTCCATACGGGATTTTCTTCTACTCATCGGAGTTGATCTACTTCCGGCCAAACCCAGCCAAGGGCTGGGATGACACTATAGGCAGCATTATTGTGTAACTAAAAAAAATAAAAATAGTAACATGAAGAAACAAGGCTTTTGAAGAAGGGACATTTTTTCAGCGAAGAGACAATATTAAGGTGTTGTTCTACAAATAAACAGAGTAATGCAATACATAACGTGGAGACAGAGTATGTGCTGTGTAATAGAAATGCAATATAAATGTACACAATAAAATGCACAATTCAATTCCCGACGATATACTTAAGAATGAAATGATACCAATAGTGAGATAACATGAGAATACAAGGCTCTTGAAGAGGGAAGGGGTTTCAATGTAGAAACATCATTGTGGTGTTGTATTACAACAATTCAGAGTATTGTATTACATAAGGTGGAGACGCACTATTGTAGACAATGATATGCATATAGCTAAAAATGCAATTAAATGTAAATATAATAATGTTAACATTCATTTATAAAGCATATGTTTAAATCCTTTAAAGCCTACATTTCACCTCAAAGTGTACATTTACATTTTAAGGCATATATTACAGTCGTTTAACTATGTAAGTATATATTTAAAAGTGCTATACAGAAAGGGAATAATAGTACAACGTATACTAAAACTACAAAATATGCTGGGCTGCAAAAAGGATAAGAGCTATGAAGTGCAATGCAACGGTTAACTATCTTACAGATGGCCAGATGTTGAGCTAATGGTGCGACTGTGCAACAGTCCATAGGGGCTGTTGTGCAGTAGCTCATCATGTTCAATGTGATCTATTTTCTAAAACGCTAGCTGTCTATACCGGCTAGTGCTCAGAAGAAGGTTTGTGTAAATGGAAGCCCGCCGTATTCCTACATTCAAATGCAAAGTGGTCTGGATCACCTTCACTACCGCACTCACAGTATTAGAATTACTGTATTTAAAGCGATGCAAGTACAACGGAAAGAGCCTATGTCGTGTGAGGAACTGTGTGAGATACGATGAGTTACTTCTTATTTCTACGCTGATTTTCGTGAAGTGCTGATACAGCCTTCTTTCGAGTTTGCTAAATCTCAGCGTGCTCGCCATTTAAATATTAGTTGTTTCCATGTCGTTCTTTTCAGGAAGAAAACAGGACGTGCCATTGTCTGCTCCCTACTTGAGACATTATTAGCTGCCTCTTTTGATATCAAGGTGTTCATTACTCTCGATTCCTGTGTGGGCAAGCACCCAGCGCAAGATCGGTCTTGGACTCAGTTGTCTTTATAGCAGCATTCTCTATATATTCTGAACTAAGGAATTTCTACTGCGAGCTCCTGCTGTTGCTGCGAAACTTAATCTGAATCACCGTATAAGATATTGCTACATTTAAAATGTTGGAGAGCATAGCGAATGGCTGCTTGCGGAGCTGTCAATTCCGCCTGGAACACAGACTTTTGTGTTCCCAGACGTTTTTTCACAGCTATCAGTTGTATTACTCTTTATCATTACACGGTAGCTGCTTCCCCTATCCAGCTCCGTTTTCGAACCGTCCGTGTACGTAGTCATATCATACTCTTCGTGCAGTGAGGTATGAAGAATCAGTCTTTTCAGGTCAAAACTCGCCGGATGGTACCAATCAATTGTATTGTGTTTTTCGTAGTCTGTGTGTATGTGAATTTTATCCTATAGCCTAGACGATGTGTTCATCCAAATGACATACGTTACAGCCGCCTCTCTTTTAACTATCAAGCCTACCAGTGGTATTCCGGCTAAGACCTGTAGTGCTGCAGTCGATGTGGTTCTATAAGCTCTACATATCGTTAAGAGCTGCTATCGCTGCATAGATAGGAGAACTGCGCTTCATTTGTTCCGTTAATTTCGCGCCCCATACAGATTGTAGAGGTTATTCAGTTATTGTCATTAGGTTATTTAGAAGCAGGAGAGATGAAAAATAAGCAATGCCCTCTCCGGGAATCGAACCACGAACCTCTCGGTTACGCACCGAGGGCGCTGACCGCTACACCACGAAGGCATGCAAAGAAGGAGGCAGAAATACCTTATATACTCCCCCTTTTAAAGGTCCCAATCGCCAAATCGTGGTGGTGGAGAATCATCATCCACCACCTTTTTTTAGTTCGGGCGCCACTTGTAGAGACATTAGGATTATTTAGAAGCAAGGGAGATGAAAAATGAGCAATGCCCTCGCCGGGAATCGAACCAAGGACCTATCGGTAATGCGTCGAGGGTGCTGACCACTACACCACGAAGGCGGGAGAAATACCTTATAAGATGACCAATGAAGAACAACTTTATCCGTTGCTGTTTTATACCACAGTTTTAAGGAGTTTTGTAGGCACTCCCCATTTGAGTGAGGTTGTGCGCTTCATTGCATTTGTGAGAGTGCTCACCCTCTGTTTCAGGTCTTTGACATGTGGCATCCAAGACAACCTGCTATTTATACTCAACCCGAAATATTTCAGTTGCTGGACAACTTTTATTCGTAAACCTTGAAGTCTGAGGCTGGGATTTTTCTTCAGGGCGCTTTTGAGTCCATTCACGATTGCCTATATTTTAGCAACTGAAATTGTTAATTTGTGTTCCTTGGCCCATTGACCAATGATATTAAGACAGGCTTGTGCTCTGTTAGTTGCATCATTTCTGCCTGAAACGACAAGTAGGAAATCATCTGCGTAAGCAATGAGCCTGGTCTGTTCGAGGTTTTCAAAGCAGCCACACACTGAGTTGGCTACTCTATGGAACACAAGGTTCCATAGAGTAGGACCAAGACAGTGTCCTTGAAGGCAGCCCTGTGTAATGGTCTTTGTGTCAACATCCTTGGTCATAACAATTTGTACCCTCCTATGTTGAAGGTAGCTGCGGACAATGTCAGTTAACGTACCAGGTCATCTTATAGATACCTAACTGTGGATCACATTTAGTCACCACAGCGTGACTATCAAAGATCAACATTTAGTGAAAGAACTATTAGAATAATAGGCAAACGAAAACAAGGACTGATATCGAAATATTTTCAGAAAGAGCTATCCGAATATACATTTCTCACACTCTCGAAATATTATTAAGAGACTTCTTAAAATTGCTAAAGAAGGTCCTTCTGAACTCTGATAATGAGACAGAATCGAGATTAAACATATATAAAACAGAAAACGGAAAGAAAGGTGCGTTTTATATATAATACAAGAGTCCATGTGGATGGGAAATGTAAACAAGTAAGGAAAATCATAAAAGTCATGCTCAAAGAGCAAGTCTATAGAGAAAATTCTTCACTCTTTAAAATCGTAGTTAAGCGTTAAAGCGCAGAGTGAGAACTTGCGCAAACGGTTCTTAAGTGACATTCACTGAATATATTTTCATGGTATAATTGTGCTATGGAGCAAAAGAAGCCTGTTTTTTTCTTCAGGTCTCAAAGAGTACGCAGAAAATATTTTTCATATATTTTTTAATGTCTAAGCAATAAACTTAATTAAAGAACTGAGAAATAAAAAGAAGATTTTTCTGCTTTTAATCCCGAAGTATTTATACAAGCTATTTTTAGCCAGATTTCAAGGAGCAATGATCCCTTTTTTATCTTGCTTAATACTTTTAAGTAGTAATACATATCCAGTTTTTAAAGGTATTTCCATAGATTCGATCAATAAGGCTCTTCATCTTATGGTAGAAAAAAAGGGCCTTGGTGAAAAGAAACTTAGGCGGAAGATTTCAGTTCAAACAGTTTCATATTGGCCGTATCTCAGGAAACTTTTATGCTTAAGAAAGTTTGTAAATAATTTAATGCAATGTGTGATGAAACAGGTGATGTTGTTTATATAGCATCGCATTTTTATGACTCGCCGCATCTAACTGATAATAAGAGTATTTTTATGGAAATCTTTGCTTCGAAATTTAGTGATTTAGTTTCTGGTAAGTAAATAAAGTTTTTTTATCTTCGCACGGAGTGCTGACATTTTCATAAAAATTAGCTGATTAAGATCTGTAGCTTGTTTATTATTAATTCTGTAGGGTTGGATAAATTTGATTTTAGCACGTAATCGTAAACTATTTGAAAGAACCATAACTGAATTTTATAAAAAATAAACTTCCAATGTTTGAATATTTTCACCCATAAAATTATTTTTTTATGTATTATAGCTTAGTTATTCAACGTTATTCAATTAGTTATTCAACGGCAAGAAGCATAAAAAGCAAACTGACAGGGTCTGATTCTTTTATTTTATTTGCTCCGCATTAAGTCGAGAATTTTAAATAACATAACAAACTAAATATCTTTGAGCCTTATTTAGTGTTGTGATCACGTGAGACATGGATGTTCCAGACCCAGGAAAACGTTGAATAAAAATGTGGCACATATCTTAGGGAAACACTTTATTCTATACAACCAATGCAAATTCAACAAAAAAAAATTTTCATTCTATTCAAGTTAACATCAAACTCAGAACTTGAAATAAAATAAAAATCAACTTTAAATCAGCTTTTCTTAAAATAAACTGTAAATACATTTCGAGAGATTGTCCTGTAAGGTATTTTCTTCCTCCTTGTCACGTGGCTTCGTGAAATAATTAGAAAGCACGTCCGGCTAGTAAGCGGGAGGTCCGGAGTTCGAGTCCCTGCGAGCGCTTTGTGCATTTCTCACATTTCCTGCTCGCAAAAATTCTTAAAGTCTTTACTGTTAGCCCAAGCTAAGGAAGGCGATGGATGATAATTCGTCACCGCCAGGATTTGGCGACTGAGCCCCGCTTTCCCAGTTGCCTTTTAAATTTAGGAGAATGTAAGGTATTTTCTTCCTCCTCACCACGAGCTTTCGTTGGTGTAACTAAAAGCACCTTCGTTTAGGAACTAGAAGGGTCAGAGTTTAAACTCAGCGAAAGTGTAGCTAAATTCATTAGTTATTCATGTTTTCCGGCTTCTTTAAAAACAAATTACAATTTTATAAAATTTTGCGTAGTCTATGACTTCGCTGACACAACGCTAAATACTTTTTTATGATATGGTAAGCCGGGGTTCCGTTTCTTGTCGTAGCAAAATTATAGAATGCCAATAAATTAGATATTTTACAACCACTATTTCGCATTTTTAGATTGTTACGTATAATTTTTCATTAATTGCCTAACATATATTTTCCGAAAGATTTGTAAAAATAAGATTTGAAATGAGCTTGTACGTATTCTTGAGTTTCTGCTGTTGATTATTATTGAAACAAGTTAAAAATGAATAGTCTCTTTCTCTTAATAGGCTTTAATAATGGGCAGTACTAGAGATTCGTGCAAGTTGTCAAGGTAGATTCTGCAGTAAAGAATCTGGAAATCAAACCATTTGCCCCGTTTTAACTATAAGAAATCATTCTTTAGGAAATCATAATTTCTTCTACATTAATACTTCATTTCCCAATGTATTCTCCCCCTTTAAATTATTTTTTAATTATATTATCGTCTGAAAATCGACGGGGAAATTATGTGAATAATTTAATTTCCAAAAGACGCGATTACAGAAATAATTAGTCATAAAAATTACAAGCAACTCTTAAAATGTTATTTCTTTAAAATAAATTAATATTTGAATAAGAATACATAGTAGCATTAACATTACAATATCCAATCAGATATCTTCATTTCTACTTCCTTATTATATGAATCTCACCCGTTGTTACAGTTGTCTGTGCTACTCCTTAGGCTCAAATATTCCATAAATAATTAGAGAAAAATAAATGTGCAGCTGACTCGGCAAAATCGTAGACTGAATGTCAGTTCGTGTTTGCTTTGCTGTGATTGATCTGTTCTTAGATTAAGCTAACATAAATTTCAACAATGAGAAGGGAAAGTTTTTGCGTGACTTTTGCAGGTAATTAGCTAGAGTTTATCTTTGTTAGCAAGGCGAAAACAATCACTACGTGGAAGAATTCATTTTGAAATTTAAGACAGCTCATTTTCTGAACGCGTTGAGAAAGGGGAAAATTACGGGAATATTTTAAAATTTTTTGGAACCTGGCGCTAAACAACTAGCGGAGAAATGGCCGTAGAAATACGGTACATAAAAATAGTATAATCTAGTAAAGACTGTTTGACCTCATTACTCGTCATAGCTAGTGGTTAGGGAGCAGTAAACCATTATGCTTACATAACACTTTCGCATTACTTAAGGAGCTAAGGATGATGTTTTTTGAGGGTTCCAAATAACGAGCACTGTTCTGATTTAGAAAATACACTTTGCACGTTGCAACAAGATTTAAAGAAAACATAGAACTGGTTTTCATCCAACTGTATTTGTAAACTATTATTAATATTAGTAGCATCATTTATTTTAATACTGAACTTTTCTTGCTCTTTGCTCTGTGAGATATTATACCTCTCATTAAAGATATTTAATCTACTTAGGTAACTTTCAAAATTTGTCTACGAATCCAAGATTAGCATTCTTGTTTTTTCCTATGTTTAACGTGCATATGAGCCATTTTTTCTTAGAAAGTCCTCCACGAAGGCAGTCTGCGCCTTAGATAGATAGCTCTCGAGTGCTTTGCGTAATCAAATAAATCAGGTAAAGCAAGAGTAGCTTCATTTTTCTACAAAGCGTTACATTTGCAGCAATTTATTTATACAAATTTTGCAAGTTTAAATTTATATGAATATTATTTACTTGAACTATTCACTTTTTTTGCTGATGTGACTATAGTGTAAACTTTAATAATTAGTTTGAATATAGTATAAACTTTAATAATTAGTTTGATATTATTGATATACTACTTCTCTGCTATTTTGCTACCTAGAAATAATGCAAAAAAGGCTGTATTTTACTTTTATACATTCATCTAATACCTATTTACCTAATCGAATGTGAAGCAGATTTATGATTTAATACTCTTACTGATTCCGCAATCACCGCTGACAGAATAACAACACTTATCACCATTACTCTTAAAAGTCGTTAAATTACTGACAAATAATGTTGAGAGAAAAACTTTGCTAACAAAAATTCTCATGCATATTGGAAACCTAATAAGAAGCGTAAGAAAGCGCCATTTCTCCATATATTTGAACAAATTACACCTATTCTCTGCCTCTTCGGTTGTCTTTCAATCTCCTATAAAAAGTCAATCTCATTTTTAAAAATATGCTTTAAAAACAAATTTCCCAGAGTTTTGCTTTTATTAGAATATGAAACCACCCAATTTCATTTTCTTTCCGAGAAACCTTCTTTCTTCAATTAAATATTTAAAAACCAAAGTTAAACATAACTCGAGAAATGCAAAATAGCTATTGTAATTAATCGGTTTTATTCCATTTCATAAAAATAAAAATGAAATAAACTGCAGAAAAGAGAGACAAAAGAAAAATCCACTCTGATCCGAAGGAAAGCGAAAGAAAAAGTTTCGAATTTCAGCGATTTCTGTAGTCTCAAATGGCGCCCACAAAATTCTGTGAAAAATATTTCCCAAAATGAAATAAAGGAAATATGCAAAACGCTATTTTAATTACTTTTCTTCTCCGCCATTTTTTTTTCTAAAGTTCACCATATTCACTCTTTCATCATGAGTTAAAATGAGATATTTTAGAAGCCTTTCCGCAGATTATACTTCCTTTAGCCAATGAAGGGATTATCCATATATGAATACAAAAGTAATGAAAAAAATCAAACTTTATTAGTTCAAAATGAATATGAGCCTTATAAAGCGTAAAGAAGCTGCACCTTTCTTCCGAATACGGAACAATTACTGGAAAAATGATATTGTGTATGTTTAGAGACACCAAAAATCAAGGATGCGGTACGAAAATGATTAGCGGAGAATAACAGAAGTTGGAAATAAAAATAATCTTAAGTACAGTTCTTGAGTCCAAGTATCCTTATGTTCTTCAGCGAAGTTATTGATCAAGTGATTGATGGGATGTTTCCGGCCCTTTTACCTTAACTAGAAATGTTTCACAAGAAGAGTCGGTTAAAAAATATTAACAACAGCACGAAAAATAATTCCTGAACAATACATCGCTTCAGACTAGCTTAGCACGCAAAGAAAGATGTAGAATTTAACAATCAAAGAATAGTTACGTTGGCAAACAACTTTATTTGTCGTTAAATGGCAAAAGAAGTGAATGATCTACATATCAGTGTTTTTGTAACATTGAAACGGATGGCATTAGAGGATATTTTTGTAAAATAACTTGAGAAACAAATTTAGTTTTTTTTTTCTTTTTCTTTCTTGTTTTCTATTCTTAAATGCATTTGCAAATGATCCAGGATAGCGATTCATGTTCATTAAGTAGGAAGATCTGTAAATTAATTCTATCCTCAATTTATTGATGTGTTAGATAATTTCGTTTTTTTATTATAAATAAAACTATAATACAATTTCATGTAAAGTTGTTTCACTAAGTTATGCTTTAAGTTAACGTACTATAACTAAAGTGGTCCCAGTAATTTGAGCATTTTGGAACCAGCAACATTGCACGTTCTACAACCCTTTGTTTTCTCGAAATTTTATATGTTGTCGATATTTAAACATACTAGAAATCGAGCTTACTTGTTCAGAATATAAGCAGAAATCGAGTAACTAATTTTGGCTTATAATTTATGATCTCTAATACGTCTTTTAATCCCTTATTATCTAAATTCTAATACTTATAGCAAGACTGTTTTATGTATTTTAAGTATTCTGAGAAATGGTATTAGTTCCAGTTCAGGAAAAAAGGTTTGTTCCAGTTAAAAATCACATTTTAAGGAGATGCGCCAAAATATTCTTTCTGAATAACCCTGACTGATATCATCTATCTCAAACTACATTAAGTGCATAGTTTTCAATTCAGTGTTATTCAGAATCCAAGCATACGAAGAGGTAATATAAATTACGTTACAGGACGGAGCTTCTATAACACGCATGATAAACAATTTATTGACTTTAGAAGCATCTGTACCTTAATCTTTCTTTTTTCATGATCATTTATTTTGCATTAAGTTACCTAACGAAGACATTTATCATCTGATAAGTGTTGCTATTTATCTTGGCTCAAATTTTTTATTTATGATGTATTTTGAATTGGAAAATTATCAGTTCCCAGAGATTGTTCTTTCGACATATGTTACTTAACTTAAGTAAGCAATCTTTGAAATTCAAGCTATTACTTAACAAAGCGAAGTGATTTAAGAAATGATAGTTTCTTTTGATATTTTTACTTTGTAATAATATCGATATCTGATGTAATTCATATTGAACTATATGTATATATCACTGGTAATTTTTACAAAGATTTTCACTATTGTCATGATACTATAAGATCTAGTCTTCTTAGCTAGCATACACTGCTACTAGACCAACTTGAAAATCCATGTAGCGACTTCTCACTGAGACCAGGAGATGAGTACAACAGGGAAAGGATGTAAAAGACCCTTTTATTAAACTAAATTATTTATAGACGGCACAGCCTCTAAGCTTACAAGAAACACCATCCATTTGTGATGAGGAACATAAAGATAATGGTAACAAACTAAATTTAAAGGTAAACTAGAAGTTCAAGACTACACAAATTAATTTAAACTAACAGGTTTTCTCAGAAACCTACACCGCTGTGATATTAGCTTCGGCGGCAAGAATGCGACGCCGAGATTCAGACAGCTGGTAAAAATAACAAGCTCTGACTAGCCTTTTCGCTACTTCAGTTTAAATACACTCTCGTTTATGCTAACCCATTTACTTCCTGATGAGGAAACGTGAGAAAAAAAAAGGAGTGACAGAAAAGTCTAACAAATTAAAATAACTATTAGTAAAAATAATATAAATTTTATAATGTTTCCGTTGGTTTTTTGTTGCAAGAAAAAAGCCGTGTAATAAAGCTTAAGCACAAAGATACTGAATTATCCTTTCATCCCTACTAATTATGTTTATTTCAAAAGTCGGCTAGTCTTTTAATATCCAAACTTATTCTTTTAGTTTAAAATGGAACACTTCCTTACCCGTCTATTACGAATTAATAACTCAGATAATCAATTATTTGATATTAGATTGGTATGACAATGACTAACGTCGCTTTAAATTTTAATGTTTCGCATCGGTAATTTTTTTATAATTTTGTTTATACGTCTATTTATTTATTTATTTCAAATTCAAGTCAGTCTATTTTCCATTTATTTATTGTTTTTAAAACAAAATTTTACATGTTACAAAACAATAAGCTCTGTAATAAAGTGTAAACCCTTAGTTAACATACTTCTATGCAAAAATTCCAGAGTGTGTTCTGAGGAGTTCAAAAAAAAATTCCATTTCCATTTACTCATTCTAGTAAATGTGTTCAAGGAAATGCCATTTGCCTTCTTTGTAGTGTGTCAGTTTCTGGAAGCATTTGTATGTTAAATAGGAAATCTCATTTTGGTTACACTCCCTTTAGGTTCTGCTTATCTCCCACCTTCATTTTTCAAACAGAAAGACTAAGCCTTTTATCGTTAGTGGATTTCCAAACAGGCAAAATGTTGTTTGTTTTTGTTGTCATGTTTTAAAAATTCATGGTTTTAACATAATTGTTTGACAGCTACGATGCACCTATTTTAGAGGTTACAAGACGGTTTTGCTCCTAACCTCTCGTATCTTTTCGTTTCACTTTGATGTTATTTCTTATTTTATTTATTTCTTCTTTGATAGTTAGAGATAATAAAGCAAAGTATAATTGACATAATACTAATTTGAGATATATTTTAACCAAGACGAAAATTATCTGTTTTAACCTTTCCATGAGGGTTATAGAGACAAATATTTTATGTATTGAAGCCATTTAGTCAACTATTCAATCAACAAGGAACAGGAAAAGATATCGATAGGGTCTGCTATTTTCTGCTCCGCATTAAGCAGAAAATTTTAAAACTCCATAGTGCACTAACGTTTTTTAGCTTGATTTAATGTGTAACTTTGTGTAGTCTTAGCTAGCATAAATGTTCGCGACGTTGAAAGACTGCTTAGTGAATTATCTCTAAGTCTTTTAACTCTTAGAATCCGAAGCCTTATGCTTAATATACCGAGCCGCCCGTAATGGCTTTCGAGATTCACAGCAATGTCCTCCCCTCCCCATCCATTAATGCACAAAGAGGTGAGAAGATTTCATAAGACATCCTTTCTGCTTCCTAACAAATAAAGATAAGAAACTACAAATAATTCTTTTTACTACAAGCTGTCTGCAATAAACTGACATAATGTATTTGGGGCGGTTATGGTCGTTTGAATGAAAGGCTGTCTCGAACGTTTAGGTCTTCAAAGAGTTTAAGTACTATTAAATCAGAAAAAGTGTGCATAGAACTCTTTCTTAACTCAAATAAAGTTTAACAGTTGGCACCAACTCGTGCTTACACCAACTTGATTTAAGCCAACACTTTTGGCTTAAATCAAAAAGTACTGAATAAACTTAAAATTGATGAAATTAAGCATGGTTTAACAGTTTAACTATGGCGCAAGCTAGCTTTGACTCGAAGTCGGCGGAAGCAAGCCTAATGCCAAGAATAACTCAACACCGCAGAACTCTAAACGCTAGAAAATCAAAGTTAGCAACGAGGCCTCCAAGCAGACAGAACACGCTCTGATTTCACCCTCTAAAACTTTCTTTTAAATACTTGCTTCTTCCTTCTGAATTTGAATATCGCGCGTGCTGAAAATTTACATTCCAGCAGGGAAATGGAATGAGATTTAATAGGAAAGGTACTTAAAATAATTGGTTACAGAATTAAATGACACTCTACATGGGACATGTATGTCCCAGCCAAAAAATAACCAAAATCTCTCTAAGTTTATACTTTTACCTAGTGTTCTAAGTTTAAGAACAAGCATAAAGTATGTTTTGATTGTTTGACAGTATCTTTCTTCTTTACGAACTTTTATGTTTAAAACTGTCATAATTCAAGTTTTCAGGTGAATTTCGATTCAAATCGGTTACAGGTAATGAAAAAGAATTTAAGTCAAAAAATTTAAAACATTAACCAATAAACTGCTTGAACCTCCTAAAAAAAGTTTAGAAATTCGTTTGAGTGGACATTATCGATTTCCTTACAGGTTACTGATATACGAAAAGTTAAAATAACTTTGCCGCTTCTATGAATAAATTATACATCTTTATTGCAACAGTTTAAATTTAAGATGAATAAAAAGAAGCGTTATTTATTTCAGAATTTTTGAATTATTCATTATTGCATAGATAGTTATTTTTTGACATATCCACTACTACATAGGGTAGTTACCTGTTAACCCTCCAAGTTTTATGGACGTAAAATTCCGCACAGAAGGATGGCTTTCCATTTCATTACGCACGAAAACTTCTCTCATCTGCGGATGGATTGGATTTCAGGTTGAATGTATGCTAGAAGAAAAGGAGTTAGGATACAAAGTAAAAGGGTCAGTTTGGAATTATAATCAAGAAAATACTTCTTATTCGTGACCTTTTGGGAAATGCTAGGAGTTCAGGGGTCAAACTCTCAATGCTTTGGTTTAAAACTTATTTTTAAACTTTCGTTTCGTCATGATTTCTTTCTGCTTTGGGAAGCAAACAGTAAGTTTAAAATATGCTATTTTTGTTTCGTTAAAAAGCATTCCTTTAACCGAAAATTCTGTGAAAATAAAAAATTAAAACACTACTATGAAATATTTTTCATCTATCAAATTTTATGGTTATTTACTCGATAGAACAAGAAGGTAAGCTATCTAGTATCGCAAACTAGCTCGCCAAGTAACTGTAGTTCTGTAACCGTTGCGTGGATGCTTTAAGTGAAACCTCTTTTGTATATGCGAAAAAGATTGTCATTTTATTCTGGGCTAAGCTCCGTGTATGAATTTTTTATGCAGTTGTTATTTTTCAGTATCTGAAGTAGATAGTTGTTAGTTTGATTTAAGTTCAGAGCAAGTTATAGTACTTGTAGATTAAAGATCTGTTTCATCTATAAATACATTCTTTTACTTTCCTTAAAGATAAAAAGACAGAAAACACGAAAAAAAGTAAGCACAGACCAACTAGACATCTGGAAGGGAAATACTTGCTTCCTAAGCATGCAAAAGATTAAAAATTCCTGACCAATAAATTTTAACACCGATCATAACATACGTTTCTATTGTGAAACCAACACCCTATAAAAGAACTGACACTTGCATGGTATGACTATTTTACACATCATACACCTTGCAGATTACATTACACACCTTTACAGATTACAACAAGTCATGGCTGCGATTCATTCGGAGACCTAACTGGCTGACGATTCCTCTTCACCCGACAAGACGAATTGTCGATATGTGTTTAGAAACAGTCCGCCACTTGGCTTCTACAGACACGATCAATTAAAACTGATAACAGTAATCGTTCCTGCAAAGTACGCCTCACGCTGAGATGCACAAATGCGAGAAAATATAGGCTTACTGCCTGACAAACGCAAAGTACTTCAATATCATTACTGTTTACAATGCAAAGCTTTTTCCATATCACTTGCAATACTTTCTACTTCACTCGGTTTGTCTGAATTAAAGCTACACTCATAAAATGTCTTCTTTTACCATCCCAGAATATATAACATTGTTTGGAATACTGCTATGTCCCAGCACCGCGTTTGGTCGCTGGCTGACATCGTATTGTCTTCAGTGATGAATCCCGCTTCAGTCTTGAGGTAGAGGATTTACATCCCGTTCGAATAGGTTCAGCGCTCCTAAACAAGTTTTGTCATGCAGAGGCACACAGCCATTGGTATGGTACACAGCCATTGGTTGCTATCTCTTATAATAAGAGATCGCCTGTATTGGTCATGAGTACACCTCTAATAACACAGTGATATGAGATAACATACTGCTACTAATTGTGTTACCTTCCATGGCATGTCGCACTGGGGCTGTTTTTGAACAAGATCATAATGATTGGCCCCATATGGCTTGCATACTCTGAAGTATCTCCGTGCTGTTTCTCTTCCTTAGCCAACAAGATTCTCAGATCTTTCGCCATTGAGCATGCCTGTGGTATGCTAAGCTATTAAGTACATGCCCCACAGAATAGCGAAGATCTGGAGTGACGATTAAAAGAGAAGGTTTTAAAAATTGCTAATTGCGATATTTAATTAGCCATTAAATGGTCCTAGGATCGTGAAATTGTAATCAGTTCATTACCTACATAAGTGGTTTTCACTTTTAATTTCATTAAAAACAGGAACTTCCTTTGTCGTGCTTCTTTTTTTCTTCACTATAGTTCATAAATACTACAAATATACTGTGATATCAAAAGGCCGGAATTCGAATATTGGAGAAGGCATGGATGTAAACTGTTTGTCCCCTTATCGGAGCTAACGGTGGCCTTCTATTAGGTGTCTCCATAATAAAACGACCACCACTTCTGCTCTTAGTAGTGGCGAACGCGTAACAGTGGCTTGTGCCCGCCTTAAAAAAATTACTGATGAACTAGCTTTTTTTTTCTATTTTAAATGAATATATGACTGCTTGTGATTAATTTTAACTTCTTGTGATTTGTTAATGTACGATCCCCAATTCCTTCATTAGTATTTTAAACAAACATAATAAGCAAGGAGCTATGCATAAAAGTGATTACTAAGGAAAAGTCAGACCTTTGCAATTACCACTTCTGTTCGCAGTTTCTTTTCTTTTCAGCAGAACATAATATTAAGTTGCTAAACAAAAGCTATTTTATTCTGCAAGCTAAAATTTCAAACTGTAACCGATAGAATTAAAGCTGAAATTATAACATTAAAGTAAATGTTAATGACTATGATTTTGCTTTAATTGTAGCGTCTTATCAATAAAGATGATGGATTGAAAAGGGGAAGAGGGATTAAAATCTTCCGCTCTATTTAATCATAATATCAAAGTCCTGTCAGTATTCTTGTAAACAGTGTACGCACTGTAGAATTTTCGTTTGATATTTTCAAGAAGGACATTGCTGGTGCAATAAATTCAATTGCTTTAATGTCTTAAGTTGTGTCATTATAAATTTAATTTCTTGGAAATTTTAATTATTGAATAATATTTATTTTATCTCCCAAAGATGATTGTTTCGTGACTAAAGTCACAACTAATATAAATGCTTAGCTTTACCGAAGTTCTGTAGATAAAATTTAATCTTAAATCTATTTCGGGATGGTATCAAATGTAAGCTAATGGGATTTTAGTTTAAAATGAAATTTTCTGTTATCTGATAGTTAATTTTAATTTTAGAATATTTAACACATAATTATAACTCCTTAACGTCCTGTGTTTTAGAGATTCAGAGAGAATCGAACACTTATTTAAAGATTTGAATGATTGATTTGGTTGATTGCTTAAGGCTTAAGGAAAATCCTAATACCTTGACTTTCAAATACCTGTGCTAGTAGTCTCAGTAAATCCTTCCATTCGAACTTATTTCGTCCCGGAAAATTCTCTTACTTCTCTTATGTGGAAATGAGTATAGTGCGTTTACATTAATTTTTGATATTAAATAACTCAAAGCAAAAGGATACAAAGATTTATTCTGACTTGCTGTTAAATTCAGTTAAGATAAGAGGGCGTTTTTTCTGGACAAAAACATGACGCGTCACAAAAAGTATCGTCCCTCTTACAAATGTTAAAGTATAACAGCAGTAGAAATTTCAAAATTAAACAAAATTTTTGTTTTTTTGAATGATTGAATATTAAAGTTAAAAAACTGAGTTACAAGTTTAAAATGATATAAACACTAGCTTGTCCTGGTAACCAGACCAAAAATTTGAATTTGGGCTAACTCAGATTAGCGTATATATATATAACAAGCAATTTAACAAACAAATAAAGTTATCAACTTTACATGGGTTTTTTTGTCTGTTTTTTAGTTTTCTTCTTAAATATAATAAATTTCTTAGTGATAGATTTGATCAAGAAGATAACATCTTTCTGCGTGATAACATCTTTCTGCGTATTTTATCATGCTACGGTGAGCATTTCTTATGAAAATATGCAGTTTGACAACAAGCTTGCAATTACCCACCTTTTCGTCTCTAGCTAAATACTAAATAAAAAAAAATTATATTTACACCACAGGCTTTCCTTGTACGCCTCTTATATTATGTATCAATACTTTCGTCATTTAAAACACTTCTGTAATTGGAATTATATGGCTACCACCCTTCACTGCAAAATTAAAGACCTTTTTAAAACATTGTAAGGTATTTCTCCCACCTTTCTCCCGTGCCTTCGTGGTGTAGTGGTCAGCACGCTCGACGCGTAACTGAAAGGTCCGTGGTTCGATTCCCGGCGAAGGCGATGCTCATTTTTCATGTCTCCTGCTTCGAAATAACCTAATGTCTCTACAACATGTAAAGACTTTTAAGCTATGTAAGGGGGTTTTTATATATATGCTTTTATTCTCTGAGTGGGAATAATAAGGCCCCGAACAATACGTCGGGGTAGTTCTTGGCATTATGGAACTATTAGAAATATTGTTTTGCATTTGAGAACAATTAATTAACAGTGGTTTGAGTCGCATAAGGGCAGGAAGGACGCAACATGTGTTCATCACTCGTTAATCTTCTGGGTTTAATGTTTCAAACACCAACATCTTGAACAGTTCTATTTGAAGCATTAAACATACGGCTATTAATTTTTTTATTTATTACTCCAGTTAATAATTTTTTTTCAAACTTTAATTGCTCTTGAGAATTTTTTTCCTCCGGTTTAAATTTGTTCACTACCAATTAGCACGAGACAATTTTACTGCCCTGCACAATTTTTTCTCAGATAGGGTAATCTTTTAAAAAATTAAATTTTTTAAATTTCTTTTTGTGCTAATTGCTTTATATATATACACTTTTGGAACTACTGATTGTAATAAAAAAGAGATGCACAACTAGATATTATCGCAGTTACGTATGCAAAATTTTCTGAGGTCTACGACTAATCGATTTTGAATTATGCGAGATACATACGTACATATATACGTACAGACGTCACGAAAAAATCCATTTTGAATACCTTTTATAATCCGTTTGGAATTAAGTCCTTTATTCTGTCTGTAAGTTTAAATGTCACCCCAAAAAATGTAGTCAAATTGGATATTTCCCATGAAATTTGAAAACGGAAATTTTTCCCGATTACAATACTTCCTTTACGTCATACAAAGAAGTAAATATATAGCTAAATTCAATAAAAAATAAAGATGATTGCGTTTAAACTGAAATAATGGCAGAAAATCTTGCAAGATAATATGGTCAAATATAATAAGGTTCCCCTTTAACAGTACGTTTTTATCAGCCTTTTTATTAGAAGATGGTTTACCTTATCACTAAATTATATCGGGTGTTTGTAAGATTTAGTCGTTTGAATCAAACTCATTTTTTAGCATTCAAATTGAATATCACCAGATTTTCATCACAATTTAGTAAATGAACAGATTCAATCTTATACAATCTTAATAGGCTATATTCACAATCTGCCAATTATTTTCTTGAGCTAATCAATGTCTCTTAATTTGAATGCCCGTAAGCATTAAATCCTTAATACAGAAATGTGACCTTGTATTGTAAGCAGCTCTACTATCAAAAACTATTAAGAAGTCGTCATAGAATTACTTGGATTCTTCCTATGTTAAAAGAACTTCCTTCCTTTAAGTAATTACCCGCAAAAGGAATATTTTAAGATTCATGAACTCAACACTTCTATTTGCTTAAATTACCGCTTAAAAATATGTTCAAATTCTTTTAATAATGTAGCTAATAAAATATAAACTACTAAAATGGAAGTAATATAAAAAGTATGCAGTCCTTCTGCAGTTATCCAGATAGGCTTTGAACGCAATCTGCTTCAGATTAGGGAATTACTAAAGGTTCAAAAGAGTATTAAGCATAGGTTAAAATGGCTCTTATTGCTATTCCTGAACCGAATTCGTTTGTTCTATTTATGATGACTGCAGCTTATCTATCGGCCAATAAAGAAATTAATTTAGATGCGGGATGCCGAACACGTTTCCATTCACAGTTCGTGGACGGAGTGCTGTTTAAGCCCTGGTTGCTCATTTCATGTGATGAAGGAGTTCAGTAGAAAAGAAACTGCAGATTCTGTATTTGCACATGGATTTAAGAAACAGAATTTTTTTTAACATTTTCAAATTTTCTATAACATAAAGGGAGGGGAGAATGCATACATACAATAAGCAAAAAAACACAATCTTCTTGTTTTGAATCATTTTGTTAAATAGAAATTTTCTACGTATGTTTCAAAAGATGAAATACCGATGTATAAAAGTATGCTTCATTGAAATAGTTCATTTTTATGCATACAATCTATAAACAATTTTGTAGAGGGGATAAAATTAATCCCAGAAAGCGCTAGAAAAACTGAAGGCATTAATTTACTTCTCGTTTCCAACTCGTCTTCTTAAACAGTGGCTCACCAGTGACCAAGTGAATGAGACCACTGACCCCCAGTAGTCTGACTCAGGTTCGAGTCACGGCTAATGATATAGTTGCTTACTTATAGCAACTTCGTAGCTTACTTATATGTAAGTTAATAAAAAACAAGTTCGCCATATAAAGTCCTCCACAAAAACATTCCTTTCCTCAGGCAGACAAAACAGGCTTTAGAAAACTATGTACCGAATCTTTTATTGATTTTTATTCCTATTTTATCTAATAACCTTCTATCTATTTTGTGCATTGCTTTATGATCACCTAAGGCAAATGCATGAAAACCGCATGCTGTATTAGTTCTCAGCTTCCACATTTTGTTACAATTCAGGAGGTACTAAAAATTAACTTTGCAGACGAATTATAACGGCAGAATCTGTCAAGAAAAAATTTCAAACAACTACTGAATTCAAAAAATAAAAAGAAGTTTCTTTGTAGAGTTTCTCGTGAAGAATTATCCGACAAATCAAGGAAGTGAAGTAAAGTAAGTGCTCATAGGTGGGCTTTGTTGTGACGTCAAAAGCTAAGAAACTGCTTAAACTAATCAAATATAAAATTTAATGATTTATATGCACATTTCTTTCAAGTGCTAATTGTTTTTAAAAGATTTCTTGCGAAAGAATCTTTTCTGCTAAATTATGTTTATGGAATAATCACTTAGAGGATGTACACCGTTTGTACATTTCCTACTGCTTTCAGCTCTGCGTGGCCCTGAGCATGTGATATAAATAATATAATTCCCTTTACATTCGCATTTTCTTTACTTAGAAAGTTTTATTTTGAAATTCAACGTAAACGGATACATAATACGCAGTCGCTTCAATATTGAAGCTGTATGAGAGGCTAATAACTGTAAGTGTATAGAAACAAAGTAAGTATTTTAAATAAAATTAAAATGGATCAAGTTGTATAATTAAGGGACCTTAATATAGACGATACACACACAGTCCAGTCACATTAATGTGACCACCACGTACTTTCCATGTCAGAGTTAAATAACCAATCACAGAAGGCAGGTGGCAGCACAGTGCAGTTGAGCGTATAAAGGGTGTGTGAGGGCTTCGGAAAACATTTCAATCGTTGGCGTAATGCAGAAACGAAGCGATTTATCCGACTTCCAAAAGGGCATGATCATTGGCTTTCGGGCCAAGGGTGGAAGCATTTCCGAAACGGCTGAGTTTGTGAACTGTTCGCGTGCCGCCGTGGTAAAAGTGTACCGTGCATGGCAAAATGGGGCTGTCCAAAATCAGCGACGTGGCAAATGTGGTGCACCACGGGCCATAGATGACAGAGGCGAACGACGGTTGCGGAGATGCGTTCGGGCAGATAGACGGGCTACCGTTGAGCAACTGACCACCAAAATGAACCAAGGGGCTACCAAAAGTGTCTCCCAAAGTACTATTCAGCGAACATTGCTGCGTCTGGGCCTCCGAAGCAGACGCCTGGTTCGTGCACCTATGCTGACTGCTGTTCATCGACGGCGAAGGCTAGAATTTGCACGCCAGTACAGCAGCTGGACGTCCACTGAGTGGCGACAGGTTGCGTTTTCGGATGAATCGCGTTTTATGCTCCATCGGACAGATGGACGTTGGCGTATAAGGCGTGAAACCTCTGAAAGGAACCACCCTGCAACCATTGCCGGAACGGTCCAAGCTGGAGGCGGGAGCATTATGGTCTGGGGAATGTTTTCCTGGCATTCTCTAGGTTCACTGATCATTGTGGAAGGCACAATGGATCAATACAAGTACGCATCTGTCCTTGCGGACCATGTTCACCCCTACATGCGCATTGTTTTTCCTCAGGATGATGGCATCTTCCAGCAGGACAATGCGAGGTGCCATACAGCTGCCAGTGTACGTGCGTGGTTCGAAGAGCACCAGGATGAGTTTACCGTCCTCCCCTGGCCAGCAAACTCACCTGACTTAAACCCAATCGAGCATCTGTGGGACCATCTCGATCGAGTTGTTCGCGCCATGGATCCTCAACCGCGTAATCTAGCGCAGCTGGCCACGGCATTAGAGTCGGCATGGCTCAACATCCCCGAGAACACCTTCAGGGACCTATGTGACTCTCTTCCTGCACGTCTCGCAGCAGTCCGCTCTGCGAAAGGTGGTTATTCTGGCTTTTGACAGATGGTCACATTAATGTGACTGGACTGTGTACAATTTTGCTTTAACTTCAGCAAGAATTTAAAGAAAATTCAATATTAAGTTATTTTGCACGAAAGTGACTGATCACTTTCAGGATGTAAAAATGGTTCAGTTTGCGTTTCATTACAAACATACGAAATACATATTTTACTCCATTCCATTTTTATACACTTATGAGTGAAATTGTTCCTTACTTTAATTCTGAAAAACTGTTTCTTGAGCGCCTCTTATTTAAAATAGTAATTAATTTTAGGTTGCTCTTACATGAAGTTGCGTGGCAATGTAAACTTAGGCAAACACTTTTAGGAATGAGAAACAATATACAAAGTTTCATGCTTGTTCCTTGTCAAAACATCTTCCTAATTAGTGCATTCACTTTATATAGAAAAATAAATTAAAGACTTTACATGTCTGTGGGGTAACAGTAATGCCTACAAAAAAATACCAATTCTTTTAGAAAATGCATTTTTTCTAAGTAAGATACAAACTACTCATCTAATGTTAGCAAAAGGTCGGACTGATTATGTCGAGGGGGAAAAGCTATTAATCTTTTGCTGTACTATTTTTGAAAATCTAATCGATTATTTGGAGTAGGAATATACTATGGTATTTATTCAATCTCTTGAAGTTCTTATTTTACACAGCTGTTCCTTTTGTCGCCATTAATCCCAAGTCCGGGCATTCAGTCATCGGAAAATCCACATGGATAACTGTTAGAGGCTTAATCAAAGAACTACTGATAGCAATTTAGAAATCAAACAACAAAAATCAGCGCAATATTTTCAAATTTCCAAAGGACTAGTTTGGATGGATTTACGGAACCATCAGCCTCAGCTGCAAAAGCGCAAATGAACGAGATAAGATATAATGATTAGATAAGATAAGATAAGAAAGCCTGGACAGGAGACAAGCTACTGACGCCCTCTGTTGATGAAAGCAGAACTAAAACATAATTTCTTTAAAGCCTGAAGGCAAACATGGATTGGAATTAAGGTCGTTAACTAGAACAGAAAGATTTTTTTTGATAGTGAAAGGCCCCTAGAAAATCCAGTTCACTAATGGAGGATGTTTTTTTAATAATTTTGGCAGCAGAAAAATTGAAAGTGGGATTTTCGGACCAACAATGTTGGGCAACAGAAGACTTTTGTGTTTTCTTTTTTCTAATATATGCCTCATGTTCCTTAATGCGAAATTTTAAGGCTCTCTTAGTTTGGTCAATGTAAATTAAACCACACTAGCAAGGAATCCTGTAAATACCCCAGGAATTCATATACGGAATGGGGTCCATGAGTATGGAACTTGGAATTTTATTGATGGGAGAACAAACTAAAAGAGTGTTAAAATTTCTTGTTAAGGAACATGAGGCATATGTTAGGAAAAAGGAAACACAGAAGTCTTCTGTTGCTCAACATTGCTGGTCCGACAATCATACTTTCAATTTTTCTGCTACCAAAATTATTCAAAAAACATCTTCCATTGGTGAACTGGATTTTCTAGAGGCATTTCACATTGAAAAAAACCTTTCTGTTCTAGTTAACGACCCTAATTCCAACCCAGCTTTGTTTTCAGCCTTTAAAGAAATTATGTTTTAGTTCTGGTTTCATCAACAGATGGCGCCAGTAGCTTGTCTCCTGTCCAGGCATTCTTATCTTATCTTATTTAATCATTATATCTTATCTCGTTCATTTGCGATTTTGCAGCTGAGGTGATGGTTCGGTAAAACCATTGAAACTAGTTCTGTGAAAGTTTGAAAATATAACCCTGATTTTTGTTGTTTGACTTCTAAATTAATATTTTTTCGGCGTGTTATTGTATCTTACTTACTGATAGATCTAAAGCGAATCAAAGGTACCTATCATTGATCCGAAGCCATGGTCACTTACGGTGACAGAGCGACTTCGTCCAGTTCCATTTCAAGTTTGATCGAGGACACGTCTGGGGACTGATTCCAAGGGTCTTGTACCCATCTTATCCTACCAACAACTTCTCGAAGGACTTTCCAGCACACATGCATCCTCCAGAACTTAAATTGCGAGCCTTAGCCTTTAAGTTCGAGATTAAAAGATAAGGCTTTATTAATTACCATTAGCATTTGGGACGGTTAACAATATTGTAAGGCATAAAAACTTCCAAATAGACGTCTATCATGCGATTTTTGAGTCTAATTATCCATATATCGATACTGTAATTTGAAAAATCTTCGGTTCGATTTTAAAAAAACGTCTTAGCCAAATTTTCAACCGCTTCCTGCTTCTAAGGTTCTCTCACACCTTCTTCACCTCTGCACCAAAATAGAGGCAGATAATTCGCCATCAGATTTAATTTCATCTGGTGGGGATTATATGCCGGGGGGTTTCCCTTAGCCTGAATAACCAATTACTTTAATTTTCTATCTTTTCTGAACTCCTTATTTCTCACGCATTACCTAGTCAGGATGCAAGTTAAGTTAAGTGAAAAGAGCATTTAAACAGACGAAACGAGAAGGTTAATCAGAGCGTGATTTCGCTATTGTAGCACACGTTTGCTATTTTGTCTTCCAGCTGTTAATATTAGCTGCGGCTACGCACTCTGCACATTTATTACGTCTATCGCCGGTGTAGGTTGCTGAGTCAGCCAGTCAGCTTTAAGTAAATTGTATAGTTTAGCACTACTATGTACCGTTTTGAATTTATTGTTAAATTTCCCTTAATTTCCCATCGCAAGTAATCGGCGTTAGTGGGAGCACGAAGTACGTGCATTTTTTAAAGAGTTTGAGAACAAAAGAGCGATTTACACCCTTTTTTTGTGCTGTTATTCTTCCCGCCAGTGCGCGTTGTCGTCAAGCTTACTATTAAGATGGAGTCACTTGCATGATAGCAAAACGAATAAGATCTTACATGCCTGCACCAATCAAGTTTAAATGGAAGGGATATGAGTAATTGTACATCTTTGTCTCATGTGCTTCTATAGTGGAATGGACAGCATATCAATCCAAGTGATCTGGAGATCTCATGTTCAACCCCGGGCAAGGGCGTGACCAGTTTGCAATGATTTCACATTCATAAACTTCTCTCTATTTTCTTTCCTACAACCTTATGTAGGAAGCTCCTGCTGACTTTAAAGTATTCTATCTACGTCTGTTCCGTAATACTTATATTAAACAATAATTAATCAGTAAGGGTAAAAGAAAGAAATTTGAATGAATAGCTGAGATGTATTTATATTTTCTCTATTTCATTTTGCGATTATTCAAGGCCTTTCATTGCAGTTGTCACAAATACCTAGGAACAAAATAAATGCTGCATTACATATTGAGAACTCCTTTATTGAGAGTTTACTAGAACGAAACTTATTCATAACGGGGCTCGTTAAGCATAAGCTTCAAGTTCGAAAGCGCAAAGGTGAAAAGAACTCTTTTAACTGAATAACATTTTACCTATGATTATTGAAACAGGAGAAAACAACAATACCAAAAAAAATTTAACGAAAATGAACTACTCGGTACTTAAGAGTTCCTTTTAAGCTATAGCAGATTTATTGATTAAACAAGCGACATGACTGCGACGAAGCTATTTTACTATTTGAATTACATAGCAGACATAATTGAATTATAGGAATTTATACATTTGCATGAATGCATTCTATGAATAATATAATTTATTTCATTATATCAGCTCTCTACTTTATTGGTATTGACTGGGGCAACGTCAGTTGGGAAGAGCTTCGTTAGAAAAGCAAGTGACCTTTTCTTTGTTAAAGCAATTATATTTAGTTTTTCGGATTTTTATATAAAATCTAATATTAAGAGTATAACTTTTCATATGTAAATTGATATTTCGGTAATAGGTGTTAAGAAAGTTTGAAGAGGTTCCTCCACCCTGCCCAGAAAACATTTATACGCGTAGACTTTGAATCTGTATTTGCTGTTGAGAGTTTAGAGGACCAAAAGAAAGAAATGAATGATAGCGAAACAAGTTTGTTGCTTCAGTCGTTATGGTGGTCAGTGCCACATTACGGGGCACCAAGTCACTGCATTCGAGTTTGAACTCCGGATAAAGCATGCGCATTTGGGACTTATATTGTCCTTTCGGAATGTAGGTGTTTAAAATAAGTCGATTCGAAAATACTTTCGATAAATTGATCTTTGGAAAGAGATATACAAGATCCTCTAATCTCAAACTTCAAGGGCTCGAAATGAGGATTGGATTAGGTCAAGTCTCTCAGCGGCAATAGATGTTCAAGGTGTTTACCAAAGACAAGAGAGGCCCTGAAACTCATTTGTAATTATACATAAAGCTGTTCGCTGGAGCTCATAACACCCGGACATGGTATTAAGAATTAACATTAAGTAAAATAATTTTAAAGCTTAAATAAGCAGACTAAGAATACAAAAGTATAGCTGAACAGTCCGTTGGGAATCCGCCTATAATTTAACCATAATCGCGTGCGAAAAAAATGAGTATTGTGAAAAAGAATCTGATGATTTCCATAAATGGACAATAGTTATATGACTGTGATCTGCCTGTGTAATTAATGCAGCATTTACGTTTTTAATGTTAGATTTGTGAATTTATTGATGAGCTTAACAATCCCACCTTTTCATATCCCTGCAGGCAGATGTTCTCTGACTACAGCTTAATTAGTTTTCTTAGTTTTATTTCTACCTGAAAGGTCTTTAATGATTTAAAATTTTTCTCAAAATCCAAAGGATATAAAACACAAAGTTATTCATTTAACAGAAATGCTTTGATTATCTTAGCAGTCATTATAAATCCATTTAATAGAACTATACTTACAATTACGAATTACGTTTATGTAATGCGGAATTTAGATCGATAATTGGGGTATATTTGTGACTTTTACGCTGAATGATCAAGGTTTCAGAAAGTTTTTCTAGAAATAAGTCGATCGTCCTCTATCACAAAGGAGAGTGTACATACACTGATTCATTGACTCCATCAAATGCTAGAAATCTTTGGAGGAATTGAGAGCCGTACTTATTCACAATTCCCCTCTATGACGTCAAGATGTCGGTCTGATATTAACGGATCAAATAGTATTCAAAGGATTTAAATTTGAGAAAGGTCATTGGGGCAGTGTCACATTAACTTAATTTAAATCATGAATTCCATATATATTTGCAACTTGAAATAAAATAGTTAGCAAGTGTTATATTTCACGAGAAAAGCCGTCGCGAAGGAAATATGATGCAGTCTCTAAACTGTTTGCATCTTAGCTGGTAAATAGACACGCGTTAATGATTTACATTAATATGACACCATCACATATTCACCCATTTATCGGGGAATTAAACGAGAAAGAATATTCATGTACACATAATAAAGGTTAGATTATGTATCTACAGCAAAGCACACGAAGGCTATCTGCCTAAGGGGAGGAATGCTTGAGAGAGGTCTTTCTGAGGCAATTGACTTGTATTCCCGTTATAGCTGAGGAATACGAATTCGAATTCAGGCGATTCACTCTGCCACTGGTGAGGAGTGCGTAATAAAGATTTTAGTTCTAGCGCTATCATATTGAGCAAAACGTAAAACAAAAAATGAGTAGTTAATAAATACAGCCACGAAACGAGAAAACGAAATCAGATTTAGAATTTTATGTGGAGCACAGACATATTTATAACGGTTTTGCTTATTATTTTTTAAGAATGCTTATAAGATCATTCAAGATTAGTTTGCAAAATCACTATACTTTCAAGTACCAGTCTTTGCGGTGAGCAAAATATTAAGATTCTATTCGAATACTTGAGAAAGCATTGCATGCTCATGAATTAATTATTAAATAATTAAACTTATTGTAATAAAATGAAAATACTTCCTGAATTCATAAACATGCTATTTCTTTCTTTGAACAAGTCTCGCTTCAAACAAAAAAAAACTTATTAATTATGCTTTGTTTTAAAAGAAGAATTTAATTATTTAACTTCTCTTTCGAAAGAAATTAATATGCAGTTTTTATAAATTCATATTAATTAAAATGCATTTTAATTAGGAGCTTGGACGCAATAAATAATTTTATGTCTTGAGGGAGATAAAAAAGTGTTGTATTAATTTCGAATATTTTTAAAAGTTTTTTTAGGTCTTCCCTCAGAATATTTTCATAAATGCTGGAGAGTACAATAGCAACAAACTTCCTTTAAATTCTTGAGAGATAGCAGAAGAAATTTATTTGCTTGGAGAAGGTTTCTGAAATGAAAATTTTAAATGTGGATTATTTTATGATTATAAAAATATTCAGTGTTTCATGAGCAGAAGACTTTTATACTTCCATTACAAACATTTTTACAATGTAACTCTTATATTTGAAAACTATGTAATGCCATATTTATTCATATTCGCCTCGTAATAAACTGCTTTACTCAGCCTTGAATTCTAGATAAGCGGTCAGTAGCATTACTTTTAAGAATTTATAGCGGAATTATATATTTATTTATTGTACGCTATTAAATTTATAGTCTAGAAAAATAACCGCTAAAAGACTGTTGGACCATTTGCCATCCCTTCTGCTTTCCTAGCTAGAAATATAGCCAGGAAAGCAAAATCCAAAATAAAAATATATGAACACTTTGATCTGATGATTACACGAAATGAAATTAATACACAGATACACTGACACACACACGGACACACGCGTGAACACACGCACACAAAACCTACTATCATTCGAATAAAATAATAGCGCCCCTCAGTACAAATTCAAATTAATCGAATGTTATGTATATATAACAATATCACAGTGTCGCAATATCGGCAAAGTCTAACTAACATCTGAGCCCTCTCCACTGTCTATTCACATACAGAAAATCACAACAACCAAATATTTGTAAGCATGCTAATGCAAACAGCAATAATACACTGTTGAGTAAGCATTTTAGCCTAAAGTGCCAAAACCACATTTTACCCTAAATACTCTGCGATAAACTTTGAAATTAACTCGCATTTATACTTTAAACAAAACTGCATTCTGTTGGAAGTGGACGAAAATCAAACAGTCCTAGGAAAAATTAATGCTTAGTTGCAGGGACTTGTACCATACCAGTTAAAACTTTAAAATACAGCTTCCTTGTGGGCAAAAATGCATTTCTTTTCATAAAGTGTGTTCTTGTAAGTATAATCAAAATTTTGAAGCTTTATTCCTTTTTTCCGACATATGTTAAACACAGCGTATATGTATTTTAAACTAAATTACCAATTATGAAGCAGCATTGCTTAATATAAAATGTTCTCCAACACAGTTATTAAAACAACGTTTTATCGACGAAAAAATCTCCATCTCTGCGGGGTAGAGGCTTTTAACTAGCGACGAACAATGCATTTAGATTATCAGAAAATTTTCTAAAACGAAACTTCTCGCTTCTTCAACCGAGGCTACAAATTAGAAAATAGCGTAGCACAATTTTTAAGCGTTTCCAGAAACTCGTTTTTAAAAGGATTTTCATCGGAGAACAAATTGTCTTTGACTCGGTAATAGATTGCTACGACCGCTAGATGAAAAAAAAACTGCCTACCACAAAGCAGAAAATTCTGGAATTCGCGATAATGAACAGGCTCGCTATCTGGCAAAGTGTGCGATTATGTATTTTAAACTCATTTTTTGAACCCGCATCCGCTCGTTTCGGTTCGATTAATAGTTGGTAGATTCATTTACATCTGATTGCAGAGGCAGTTACTTTCTCACTAAATCGATTAAAATTGGTTTGATAAAAAAGCTTCGCCTGTTTTGAATTTCTGGCTTTAAAAAGTATAAAAAATTCCCATGACTTCTTTTTTGCTTCTTGCTAATCAATGCATTTTTTTTAAATGTATGGAACGCAAGATTTGATTTATCGCAACGAATCGATATTTTAACTTTTATTTTTACCCATTTTCGTTTGATGGGATATCGTTATCACAAAATTAATGTACTGCCTATGTTTTCCTTTCATCTTGCTCTTTTAGAGAAGAGAAATTTTATCTGCATGAATATTGCAAATAAAATGTATGATCAAGGAACTGATCAGTTTCAGTTATACAAAATTTTGACCATTTCCTTTAATTAGAAAAAGGTATTTTTTGCTGCTTATTTTGATATATGTTATTTTTATATGGAAATAGGAACGCCTCATAATGAAATTATCCACAAATTTTTTTCCTTTTGTTTTAAGTTTTTAAAAAGAATCTTTTTTTTTTCACATAGTCAGCTTTATGTGCACCATGTCTACAAACGTGCTTACCCGTCCTTTATTTTCGCAACCGTTGGTGGTACAGACATATACAACCAATCACAAAAGTGTTTTAAACTACTCAAAGATTCATGTTTTTGTATTTTTAAATAAAAAGAAAATTAATTTTGTATAAAATACTAAATCTAACTTTTTAAGTATTCCTCTAGTCCTCATACTTATACTAAGGAAAGTTTTTTATTCATTATAAAAAGTGAAACACAAAAGGTTTGACTCCTGTATGACAAAAACTGATATTTTTTATGTAATATTCAATTTGCATAAAAGGGACGGTTAGCAAATAAATTAGAATAAATCGACGTTGCTTTTTCGATCTTTAAATGCCAGTCAATAACACTGTTTTGTTAGTTTCGTTTACTAGTGTTTTTAATTTATAATTTTATTACATTTGGTAAGCCAAAAGAATTTTCCTGCAAATAATTTTAAGATTTCAAAGTCTAAAAATGCGTTACTAATTTTTTCATAATGTATTATTACTTTATAATCATAGTATGGTAATTCGTACAAAATGTTCTTAGAAACATTCTTAATTTTTAATTTGCAGGGTTTCACTTGATCTGGTGAATGTTAATTAGTCCAAAAATTTTAATAGGCCGGAAGAGAATTTTTGCTATGTCTCAAACATACGACAAAGTCGTGAAAAGGTTAAACTAATGTTTTTATTTAAACAGAATTGAGAACATAAAGTCTTGAGCTCCAATATAAATAAATCACATATCGTGGTGGTGCAACTAAAATAAAACAGTCAAAAGTAAGTTAAGCATTCACCGTCCAAGCACTACGCAATTAAATATTACTAGAAGCTGGATAGCTATTCCACCGGAGCTTCAAAATTAAATGTCGGAAGCGACAGAACGCAAAGACGAATAATTACCACTGCCAGAGTTGGCAAGAAATTAACAACCACAGCGTGTATGCGATACAAGAAGCAGGCTTTATCTTAACACCCAAAAACCTCAATTTAAAAACTTTCTACTTATTTGCATTCTGGTGAGGAATATGGAACGAGAAGTTATTATTATAACTTGGGGTGAAATTGTAAATAAATGATTAAATAAAATTCCTTACAAATTTTTAATTTGTAATTTTAATTTTTAATTTGGGTGTTGGAAGCCAAAAATCTTCAAAAAATGGTAATTTGGGATTTTTGCATTTTCAAATTCTCTACACTTTTAGCTTTCTAAAAATACCCTACTTTAATCTCTATGAAAATTAGAATTGTAAAAATTCTAGGGTTAATTTATCATCAAATGCCTTGATAAATGAGAATTTTTACGTAAAAAGACGTTTTTCTCCAATAGTGATTATTTTATACTCTACCTTTTCTCAAGAACTACTGCTCACGGGAATCTAACGTTTTCATGGCTTATTTATTATGTTTCCTAACATTTACTAAAATTAGCTTTGTGTGATAAACTAAGAAAAAAATTTTACAAATTTTTTGTGTGAGAAAAGTGCTAAATTTTACAATTTCTAATAAAATATTCTATTAATTACTCTAAAATTCAAAATGTTCCAAAAGCTCATTTCGGTTTCGGTATAATTAGATAAGTATACTTTAATTACACAAAAAATTTCAAGCGTGTATCTACAGCTTGTATTTTTGTATAATTATGTCCTAACATAGGTATTTTGACACAAAATCGAACTTTTTCTAAAATAACATACCATTTTTTTTCAGTTCGATTCTACGACTCAAATTATGCCTAGATATTAAATTTGGTAATTTTTGGTGAGAAACGTATGGAAAAATTTCAAAATTTGATGGCAAAAGTTTTATAGGTTATAATACAAAATGTTTTCCGAAAAAATTATAAAAATTATTTAAAAATACAAATTTTAAAAATAAATCATAAAAAATCGGCGAATTTTATTTGGAATGAACTTAAATTTTGAAATATGAAAGGAAGAATCAAATAAGTTTAATAAAATAAGAGATATTAATAAATATATATCAAATTCAATTAGCATTGAGGAGCTAAAATTCTGAGATTTTTAGAAAACTTGACAGTTTGGCATAATTTGAGTCGTAGAATCGAAATATAGAAAAAAATCGGCATGCCATTTCAGAAAAATTCTGATTTTGTGTCAAAATACCTATATTAGAACAATGCTATATATAAATCTGATACATATTAAGTCGCGATTTCCAAACATTAAAAACGTAATTTGAATTTCGTCAATCGGCCCAGTAGAACGGGAGATATAGAACTGTCCCCCACCCCGCCGACATTTTTTTTTCGCGCAGTGTACATCAAAAATGGAAACTTTAACATTATCGGTATAGGTGGTTTCGATTTCCCTTACTAAAAAAATCTAACGAGTTGGCTATATGCTAACAATAACTTTTAAAATGCCAAAACATGAATCTTTCCGTTGCTGAAGACATTTTTATAATTGGAAGTATACGTCTACGACCAACGGTTGCTAAAGTAAAAGGCAGAGTAAAGACTTTCGTGAAGACGTTCAGCTAATTAGCTTTTTTTTTTTTGTGGGAGGTTTGTTTGGATTTTTTTGTTTTTGAAATAAAATTTTAGATTTCTTTTCATTATAGGACAGCTAATTTTTTATACTGCTTTACAACAACTATGCTTTTAATAAATTTGATATTCAGTTGTATATTAATAATGTTATAAAAGCTTATTAAAATGTAAATTAAAAAATTATGTTCTCCCGCTTTCTTAGCATGCCTTCGTGGTGTAATGGTCAGCACACTCGGTGAGTATTCCAGAGATCTGAGGTTCGAGTCCCGGCGAGGGCTTTGCTCATTTTGTGACGCCTTCCAGCTTCAAAAACATCTAATGACTCTACAGTGGCCTCTGAATTAAAAAAAAAGTTGGTGGATGATGATGCTCCATCACCAGGATTTGGCGATTGGGTCCGCTAATCCCCAGTCGCCCTCTAAAGGGGGAATTATGTAAGGTATTTCTCCTGTCTTCTTAGCATGCCTTCGTGGTGTAATGGTCAGCACACTCGGCGTGTATTCGAGAGGTCCGAGGTTCGAGTCCCAGAGAAGGCATTGCTCATTCTTTTCAAGTCTTCCGGCTTCAAAATAACCTGATGACTCTACAAACTAATCAGTTATTCTGTTATAAGAAGAAATGCTAAATAATCTTTGTTCAATAAGAAATTTTGTACAAATATGTAAAAGATGTATTTTACCCTTTCCTGTACGCAAAAAAGGGGGAAGTGAAAAAAAAAGCTCAATTTCCTTTAAATGTTGGGTATTAAGCATATATTTTTAAGCAATTCATGAAATAATAAAAGCTAAAGTTTTTAATTACCAAAAAAAAATGAGTTTTCCTGTCAAAAGAAAGTTGCTGAGAATATCGCATCTGCATTATATGAGCTTAACTGATAGCAAACTGAAAAACTAACTAATTTTTGATTCGAGACAGCTGTGTAACTAATGTAGGAAACGAAGTTTAACTGAAAAATAGCACAACTTTCAATGAGGCTGTTAAGTTGAATAAGTATGCAATTTCTAATCAGGATGGTGATGGATCATCATGATCAAGAGGGAGGAAAAGTAGTTCTATAAAACAAGCTATTGCACAGTTACACAATACAAACTTTATTTAAAGTTTACAATGTAAGGATATTTTTATCTTAAGTATACCTAAAAGTATGCTTTTTTAAATTTGAATCCTGAGTCCAAAATAGCAGTGACCTCCATCGCTAAAATAGTGAGTTTTAACTACGGAATAAGGAAATAAGGAAAATGATCTTTTTCAAATCTAAGACACTTCTCATTGCCGTTTTCTGAAATTTTTGCTTTCTTTATTTAAATTTTCTGCTCTACTCAGATTTGCTGGTAGCTTGTTCCTGTAAAAAATGGAAAAATGTAATTTTTTCACACGTTATTTCCAGAAATAATGCTAGTTTTGAATACATTTTGTGTAAAATAAATTTCAAAATTTCCATTTTAAACATTTCATTTTCGCTTAATGCATCTAAAGAAGTAATAAACACTATTAATTACGTAATAAGATAATTGTAAGGTTTTATTGAATATATTACGTTCAAAATATTGAGCTAAGACTCTGTGGATTAAGCTGGAAAATTAACGATGAAAATTAATAAGCTGTAGTTTAAACGAATACGTATTTACTAACGATGTATTTTATAAAAGCCATGAGCTTAAGGACAACTCCTAATAAGTCGTATGTAACTTTAAGTTTCCAGTTTCCGACAGCATCATCTAGACTAGTATAGACTTCAGTGGTAGACCACTGCAGTGTTTATCGCGTTAGGGAATAAGTATGACTTATTTTTAATATCTTAAGATTTAATTAATGCAATTAATGCAATTAATTAATATCTTAAGATTTAATTAATGCAATAATTAATTTTAATTTTTCCATCTGATAATCTTTTCTCACTGTTAAACGTTTTTTAACTATGTAAGACGCTAGGGTAGGTAAGTACTAAATTGAAACTCAAGTGTGCATTTTTTAATTATTATGCATGAATACTAAATTTACAGCTCACAAAAGGCTTAATGTAACTTGTTTTGTAGAGTTCTTTATACATATATATATATAAATTCTTTTTATATGAACGCTTCTGGTGAGCCAGAAAGCCGTAGTAAGTGGAAAAAGCCCTTGTGACATCACATCACTCTCACAATCAATAAATCTATCACTTAATGACACGTGCGTCAAATGAAGTAGAAAAAAGGTGATCGTTTATTTTCTCCTTTCTTGCAGCCTTTGTTTCTCAGGAAGTAAGGCTTTTTCTAGGAAAGTTATAGTTTTTCTTCTTTGTGTCTCCACGCCCTTAGTGACATCTCTCGATAACTCGATAGCATGTCATCCCATTTGTTTTACAGTGAAACGCAAATGTATATTTTAATCATATTACAAACGCCTGCTATCTCAGCACTTTTCTTAAGGAGATTCTATTTATAGAGCTCTTCGAAGGCGCTAGTTTGTTGATGCAATCATTGAGATGCAGCTGAAAACGTACCAAAGAAATTCCGGGGTTCGCTGATTAGGATCATTCGTTGTAAGGCTAAAAAATGCAGAATTATTAAAATATTATCATGATACAATTTTTACGAAAACTTAACTGAAACATAAGAATGCTTTCTTAGTTTGAGAATAAGACAAAACAAGGGATATAAATTGCTGCTAAGTAAATTTGAATAAATACTTAACAGAGCTCATTATTAAGTATCAATCTGGAAGCAACGTTAAATGTTGAAGTTACCAGGACTAAGGAACTAAGGAAACTAAGGACTAAGGAAATAAACACAAATATCAGTAATTGAGAATTTTAATAAGAGTAGTAAATTTTTTAGCAAAATAAAAGTATGAAAGAAATGGCACTAGCTCACGTAGACTAAGATTCATAATTAGTCCACAGAAAGGAATAAATGCTCCATAAAATATAAAATAATGGTTAGTAACGCTATTGAAACAGAAAAAAATGCCACTAAAACGAAACGAGAGCTCGCATATTAGGGTAATAAATAAGCTTAAAATTAGTGCCCATTGAAAAAAAGGCAGACTGATATTGTCATTTTAAAGGATTCGAAAATTAAATAATATTTTAGAAGCTGCAGATGTTTGCTGATGAAATTACGCATAAATAATCATCCACAAAATAAAGGAAATAAGGAATTAGAAAAGAAAAATTTCGTTTCATGAGCTAAAGGCAAAGTAAAATAAACAAATACGTTTTGATAACGAGATACAAATATTTGTTAAGTGTTAAAGGAAACTTCAGAAAATCTTCAGATCAAAGATCGGCTATTATTCGTTAAGTGCCCATTGTTTTTATATTGTTTTTATGCTCGGTAATAATTCAGAAACATTAAATGAAATGTAAAAACGAGAAAGCAAAAAATATGAAATGACGTATGTAATAAATTGAAGCGATTACTTTCTCTAGACATCACCATGTGCGTACACCACACTGTAATATTTGGCGTTACATAAAGTGACGTAAAATTCTACTGTGTGATAAAAGAGTTAATTGCAGATGGGTTGTAAGCGCAGACACTTCTTTTTGTTAGGGATTATTAATGGCTTATAGTAAGATTATATAACAACTCCCAATCATATAAAAGTGTTAGTACCTTGAATATTTTTATCAATTTTAGAGCCAAAACAAAGTTATTAATTAAGAAACTGAAAATTTCATTTGTCAGCAATAGGTAATAAATACATAATATAAATTACAATAGAAGAGAAACACGCCAATGTGACAATCAAATTCGCTGAAACAACCTTGTATTTGGCGTACATTTACTAAAAACACTCAATCGATTTATTTTTGCCGATAGATGGCGTTGCCTCCTCGCGCGTGGTTCTTACCGAGAGTATAAAAAGCCGTTACTCAGCTTTCTTTCCCTTTCTAGATATTTTGTTCTCCTGATGAGGAGGGACCTGTAGCTGCCCTCGAAATCGATTGAGTGTTTTTAGTAAATGTACGCCAAATACAAGGTTGTTTCAGCGAATTTGATAATATAAATTGTCGAGTGTCTTATGTCGTTACGTAAAAAACTGTTGCGGAAAATACGTTTAAGCTCTGATTTTCAACATTTTAGTAAATTTAGCATATAATTAGCACCCTAATTATAGACTTTTAATTTATTTGAAATTTTTATAAAATCTTATGATCTAACTAAAATAACCCAGGTAACGAAAATAGTACTAAAAATAATAAAGTACTACGGTGTAAAGTCTGGATGGCGTGTTTAGTTTCTCACCTCAATTAATCGATACGTTCTTAGTTTTATGCTAGGTTTCAGTACGTGTAGTACTTATTTTAGTTACATAGGCCCAAAAATAATGTAAAATTTTGCTAAAAGTATCTTTGTTTCCTTCTGCAATATTTTTGACTTTAAAATTTACAATTTCGTTGATTTATAGTTTTTAGCTCGAAATCCATTGTAATTAAGAGTTCCTATTCAAAATTAGCTTGAAGTTAAATCTCTTCGTTTTTTATTTTTTTCTTACGTTCCCGGGAAATGATTTCAGGAATTTATTCTATTTCTGCAATTAAAGGGCATTACAGAACAACCTGGATGGTTTTAAGGACCGCCAGGCACATTAGTTTCGTTTCTTCGAAACCATTTCCTGATTTACAATCTACTTTTCTTTTCATGGAGAAAGCTAAAGTGAAAATTAAGTAAACTTATTTCTTTGCAATCGAGTATGCACAAACCGAGTTCTCTATTTACAATCTCAATGGCACACTGCAAAACAAAAGGGGGGGGACAATTCTATAACTCCAGTTCTACCGGGCCGATAGACAAAATTCAAATTGCGTTTTGCATGTCTCGAAAGCGCGACTTAGGATATGCATTAGATTTATATATAGAATTGTTCTAATATAGATATTTTGACACAAAATCGGACTTTTTCTGAAATGACAGGCCACCTTTTTTCCATATTTCGATTTTACGACTCAAATTATGCCAAACTGTCAAGTTTTGTAAAAATCGCAGGAGTAGTTTTTAAAAAAGTAGATCTCAAAATTTTTGCTCCTCAATGTTAATTCAATTTGGTACGTATTTATTAATATCTCTTTTTTATTACATTTACTTGATTCCTTCTTTCACAGTTCGAAATTTAGGTTCACTCCAAATGAAATTCACCACTTTTTTATGATTTATTTTTTAAATTTGTATTTTTAAATAATTTTTATAAATTTTTGGAAAAAAATTGAATTATAAGCCATGAAATTTCTACCATCAACTTAAAGTAGATGTATTTCTAAGCATACCTGCAAAACATTAGAGCTTTTTATTGAAAATTTTCAAAGCTATACGTAACTTTATGTTGGAGCCTTTTGAAATTTGGCATATTTGTTTAAAGCGATAAAAAAGTCTAATGTGGTTTACGCACCTTGCAAAAATTATTTGAAAGTAGGAACGTGTGACATTATTTCCGCTCATGCACAATGGAAGGGAAAAAAAGTAGATTGTCATGTATTAAGGAGTTCGCCAAGTGAATTATTCTTGGTGCAAACTGAAAAAATTTCTCCAAGTTAAATTTTTGAATTTCTCCGTAAATTTCGCACCAAATTTTACAAAATTTAATATTTAGGCATAATTTGGGTCGTAGAATCGAAATATGGAAAAAACTTATATGTTATTTCAGAAAAAGACCCATTTTGTGTCAAAATACGTATGTTAGAACAATGCTATATATAAATCTAATTTACATCATAAGTCGCGCTTTCGAGACATGAAAAATGCAATTTGAATTTCGTCAGTCGGCCGAGTAGAACGGGTGATATAGAACTGTCGCCCCCTTTTTCTTCGCAGTTCCCCCTTTTTCTTCGCTTGATTTTATCAAGTGTGAAAACTGATAGTAAGTAAAGCTGCTAATATTTTATACCTATTTTAGCGTGTGATTGCATAAAAATAAAAACAACTGAATTTCAAAAAGGGTAAATTTACTACAAATAACTCACTACTTTAATTACCCAAAATTAGAGCTTACCAGAAGCCAAACGTCAACATCACTGAACACTGGTAACTGGATCCAGATCAATGCCGGTTAAAGAGATGGCTGCACGGAAGGTTTCGCTGTTTTCCATGTGTGTCACGAGCCAGTTTCTCTCAGGACGTTGCGCACAAAGGCATCCTTTCCCTTAGGTAAATAGCCCTCATGCGTTTTTCTGTAAACCAAATGATCCACATCCATACCTAAGATTAGTATGCATCAACATGTGACTTTTTTATTATTTAGGATCTTATTTTGCAGTTAATCTCGTACCATGCTGCTTGTAGTAGTTTTGGGGTGACTGAGAAAATGGTACAAATTAGTTAATTTAATTCGTAATTAAAGTTTAGATGTAGATGAATGTGAGAATCATATCAAATGGCGGCTGTTATTTGCATCGTAAGAACCCTATTTGGCTTCAGTTGCACAGACTTCTGTTATCCTACAAGTTGCAGGGATTATGTTTTAATTACAATTGAAGTAAAGTTATATAAGGTGTAATTTGTTGTTTTGTAATTCCTAAACGAAAATGATTTCACTGTGCGTATGTGAGCAGAGATGCTTTGCGTAAAAAATAATCGGGAATTGAATACAATTGTAATACTCGTGCACAAAGTAACCTGTAAATTAATTAAAAGTCAATTTAAGTTATAACTGATTTATGAAAGGTGTTCATTTAAATCGGTACGAAATGCTTGCTTTATTAAACTGAATAAAGTTAGAATACCTGGTATTACGGGTAAGCAGTACTAGCTTCTTGACAAACTCAATTATAATAAATTCATTGCCTCCTAAAACATTAATTACTTAAGAGTTAGTCTGAATTAGAAGCTAATGTAAGAATCAAAAATGGTGATAACTTGCCAATAAAAGTCTTCTCCTTGTTCCAGCCATGTTGTAGAAACATTAGGTTATTTCGAAGCACGAGACATGAAAAATAAGCAATGCCCTCGCCGGGACTCGAACCACATACCTCTCGAATACGAGCCGAGCGTGCTGATCACTACGTCACGAAGGCATGCGAAGAAGGCGGGAGAAATTCCTTATATACTCCCCCTTTTAAAGGGCGACTGGGGTTTAGGGGACCCAATCGCATAATCCTGGTGGGGGAAAATCATCATCCGCCACCTTTTAGTTTGGGTGTCACTGTAGAGACGTTAGGTTATTTCGAAGCATGAGACATGAAAAATGAGTAATGCCCTGGCTGGGACTCGAACCACTGACCTCTCGAATACGCAGCGAGAGTGCTGACTACTTCATCAGGAAAGCACGCGAAGAAGGCTGGAGAAATATCTTATAATGTTATTAACCTTTGCAGTGCAGCACAAGAAGAAAGCAAATCGTGTCATCCCATATCCCAGTCACGTGGTGGCACTTAGAGCTTAGACCTTTTACCTGTGGCTGTGTTGGTATTGCAGGTGTGTCCAGGCGTTAATAGGAAATTGAGAAGGGTGGATTCGGACTCGAGGTTCGATTGGAGGTTGATGGAAATAAACGACGAATATCTGGCAGAATACATAAAGGGTCTTAAAAATGATTAATCATTTTAAATTGCGCTTCTAGGATCTGGAAGACCCACATTCTGAATTGCGTTATAAAGTCATTTTCAACAGAAACTGAAAACTTCAACTGCGGAAATGAATAAAAAAATATTAAAGGAAATAAATTTATTGATTTATATTGAAGCTAAAATACTTTTTGAAACTTTAAGTTACCTTTAAATGAACATAAATGTTATATAAAAATATACCAGACTTTCTGAAATAGTACTTCCGTTTTTACAAGCATTTCTAATCTCTTGTATGGTTGAAGCTAGTTTCAGATATATAACCACCATTTTAACAAAACAGAAAAAAACATGTTAGACCTAACAATCATTAAAAGTTTAGATTGAAGTGCACTAGTCTCGAATCACGTATTGTCAATGTTGCCAAGAGTCACCATGTATATTTGTGAAATTGACACTGTCAGTCAATTGTACTACATTTACTAAAAGTTTTATTACAAAGCACCTTATTAGATATATGTATTCAAAAAATATTAAACGCTGTGAAATAGAGAAACTAAAAATCCCATTAGGGTTTTTTTTTCGTTCTATCATAATTATGTAATAATACAGTAAAAGAGCTGTCGACAACAAGTTAAGAAATTCTTAAAGGTGGTCGACTGACAACAAATATTTGGGGATTCTAAAAGTAGTGGATACAAAGCTCGAAGCCTAGCGCTGTAAATTTGTTATACAGAAAGTACTCGAAGGCTAAGAGGATGAATACCCTCATGGAGGACGTTTGCAGTGAGAAATTATACTTTAACGTTGCAAATGGAAAAAATCATCAAAATCCCCTACAGCCCTTTCGCAGGGATCTGATCCTGGGTGAAACTACCAGTATTCAACGGATTAAACTATTAGCGCCAGTTATCGCTCTGCCGTTAGTAGGCCTTGTGCTGCGGATGGATGTTATTTTGCTTGATGACTTTGTTTTTTCGATTCTAATACTTACTCCAATAGTTACAACAGACAAACAAGTTTAGGATCTTCCTGACGCTGTTGTCACAAAAAAGCTACAAAATGAGTAGCTGTTTTTGACTTCACACAACAGAAAACCTTGTACTATAGTAACCCTGAGTTGCTCCGCAGGAACGATTGGAGTGCTAAAGTAACTCATTCTGTAATTTCCGTTGGAATTACGTTGTCAACTTTCCATTTCTCCAAGTTCTACATAACCCAGAATTACCAAATTATATTTAAAAGCTGAAGATATAAAACAATTTTTATATTTTTGAAAGCGTGTTGCGTTTTGTTATTTACAGCCAGGTAAACTTATTTATTTGTGTATATGGTGAAAGAGTACAGCATTTAAGCAAGGCATTTTCACAGAGTTCTATATAAGTAGCTTTTAGAAATATTCCATATATGTTTGATGGAAATTCAGTCTTTCGTTTGAACACCAGAATTTATCATTGCTGAAGTGATTTTTGATTCTTTCAATGCTAAATATACACATTAAAAGTTCTAAAAAATAATTGAAGTGCGTTTTGATGTAGATGCAAATTTATTATTAAAATTATGATTTTATTGCCTATAAGAAAAGAAAGTGAATAAAACTACTGCGGATAAAATTACACTAATCTAAAAAATATTACAAATTACTAATTTCCAAGTTTTATGGAGGCATGCTGTGAAAAAAGCAAGAAAAAGCTTCTAAATTATTAGGTAGCTTAAGTAAATTTAATAGAAATACAGTCAAATAAACATCTTGCTAAACATATATGTAAATTTTAATTTTCATGCAAATTCGACGAAAATGAGCAGAAATTTCACAGGAAATATGATGAAAAAAACAAAATTTCTCTAAAATTCGCGTATACTCGTAATTTGATTAAAAGCACTCATAAACACCTGGAAAGGTCTCTTTCAAATCCCTAGTTGCTTTTACAAGTTAAAAAAATACCTAGATTATAATGTCAACAAATAATTACGTATAAGATGCAGACCATTTAAATTATTTCTGGACATATTATACTTTTTTACAGTTACTTTTATATGTAATATATCTAAGGTTAAAAAAGTGTAATATATCTAAGGATTATATATCTGAGGACAAATTATACTTAACAATCTTTCAGGAATTTTCTTAAAATTCTAGATACTTTATAGGGTTAAGAAAATAATTATTTTGTTTTTATGATTTTCTGGCTCGTGCCAGTTCCCGTTTGATGATATACATCACTTCTGATAACCATCTCTGCAACCATCGATCAACTGTTTCTTCATACTATCTCAAAGCATTCCGAATAATAGCTAGTTGACCATCTGGCTGCTGCAAGATTACAAATCCTTCTCTCTTATTCTGTTTATTTTCATATGCTTGGCATTTCTGAATTGCTTATGGTATTTAAATGTAATATTAAAAGCGGAAAGATGATCATGTCATGATTCTTGTCAAACGAAACCTTATACTTCTAACTAGGCCAAAAAATCTTCTCCCGTAATTGTTATAGTTAATTATTTGAGTAATAGCCTTCTGGAAGGGATGTCTTCTTACAGAACCTTTCAAAGGAAAGTGTGGCAACAAATGGCTTTGCTAATCACTGAATAGTCATAACTCAAGCAGCCACGTTCGGTGGATTAGTGAGATTGGGATTTCTGTGGGTTTTGCTCAAGTGCACTATGAGTACGAAACCTCCACGAAGGCATCGATCTCTCTCTAAGCAAATGACACTTTTAAGCTTTCCTACAATTGATTAAACAAAAGCACACACAAAAAAGACTCGCTTGCATTAAATTTGGAGGGAGAGAAAATCCTTAGAGGTTAGGTTAGCTTAGGTTACTTGAATATGGCAAGGCACACAATGGCTGTCTGCCTAAGGGGAGAGGTGCTTTAGTGCAGGACTTCCGCCGGGAAACTGAAAAGGCAAACAAAAAGCAATGTCCTACAGTATACCCATGCTACAGAAACCTAGAGAAGAAATGGGCGTTCATATTTGTGTACTTGATGCGCATCTTATTAAACAAAGATTTGTACCGATTTGCAAAGCGTTTTGCAATTAATATACTGTTAAGTTTCTACGGCTTTGAACATACTGCATTTGAAAAAAATCTTACTGTTTAAATAATAAATTAGACAGAGATTTAGATTTTAGAAATTAAACAGTAAAAGTTGCATTTTTATACTTGGAATAATATGTTGCACTTTTTGTTACATTTTAGGTTAGATGCACTAATAGTGAAACGCATTTAACAAATTATCTGATATTATTTCTAAAGTGTCGTTAAATGTCGCTTGTGTTTAATCATCATCAGTAATGAAGTCAGTAATGATAATTTAATATAATATAAAATCAGGAACGAAAATTTACAACAGATTCAATTTGATTGTGAGAAACAACGGGGAAAGAGCGTTTAAGTACTTCCGCAATACAATAAGATTTTCTTTTTTTAGTACTTTAGAGCCATTAGGTTTTATTGAAGCAGGAGAAGTGAAAAATGTACAGTGCCCTCACCGGCACTCGAACCCTGGACTTCTCGAATACGCGTCCAGGATGCTTTTAATAACACCATGAAGGCATGCGGAAAGGAGAGAGAAAATACCTTATACACTCCCCCTTTTAAATGGCGACTGGGGATTAGGGAGCCCAGTCGCCAAGTCCTGGTGGTTTACCACCACCCTCACTGTCCACCAGCTTTTAGTTTGGGTGCCACATGTAGAGTCATTAGACTTTCTCCAAGCAGGAGACGTGAAAAATATGCAGGGCCATCCCCAGTACTCGAACGTTGGTCCTCTCAAATACGCGTCGAATTAATAATACATACAATGCTTCCAATTATTACACTACGAAGGCTTGCGGAAAGGAGGGAGAAAATACTTATGGGAGAAATGAACTAGTTTTATGCAACACTGATAAGAAACATCTTTCATTAACAAGTAAAAAGCAAATTATTGCGAGAAATAATCAGCCAATCGCCAGCGAGGTGGGACGTCATCTGCTGCCATCCCAGAGCACCGCAGCGCAGAGCAGCGGAGACAGCACCCAGATGCAGACAACTACAAGACTTCGTAGGAAACAGATGGTTTCCTTCGAGGCTCAAGTTCCCTGCAAGAGAATCTGACGATGTGTTAATATAGTTAGCCATGAATGAGGGCAAACGTGCCCTGTTGAGGTTTATATCGACTGTTAGGGAATTTAGTATTTCAGTTAGACCACTGTTATTAATAGTCCTGTGAGAGACTTTCTGTATGAAAGAACTATTCTTAGATAAATTGTTAGTAGGGGGTTACCTTTATTTAAATCAATTTCATCTATCACCAGTTATATGTTCATTTTTTGCCTTTTATCGTAATTTTATTCATAGTAGTAATTTCATAATAAAATAGTTTAGTTATGTTTAACTCGTGCTGTTCATGTTATGTGGGTAACCTTACATTAGTAATGAAGATTTCGACAGACTCTTCGGGAATGGTTTATTTGTGAGCGCTACCGCAGCTGCACAAAGCACTTGAAGCAGATCCAGAATCGCTTTTAATTCCTTTTAAAATTGCCATGCCCACTGAAAAATGAGTTACTTTAAAATCTGTAGAAAACTGGTGCACTTTTATTCTGTGAAAAACTTTAGGAAATAAACCTCCGACCCCATTGTGCTACGTTGACATTACAAATGTATACGCTCAGTGTTCCTATTTTTGTCATTATTACTTAACGTTATGTCGCGCTACCAATACATTCATCATCCATGATGCCTGTTGAGTGATGTCTTTTCCCATTGCACAATATCTTTCATTTTGCACCTAGAGGGCATGGCAACTGTCATTTCTCAGAGGTTTTGCTTTTGACACCTTGTAAGATATTTCAAACTGATCTAGTGCACTGTTTAACTAACTATGCGATTTAAAAGTACTGTACATTCTTTTTAATAATTTGTAACTTCAAATTAACTTTTATTAATTCTAATTTTTAGTACTATATAACAAATCCAAGTTTTGTGATTTATTACATATCTAAATGATAAATTTATAAGCATTTGAACTGTTATTATAATTACTGAAATGAGTTTTAAATTCCATATAATATGTACCTTGACAAAAAGAATCGTTTCCGAGCAATTTAACATGAGTTTTTTTAATACTATCTGTGAGAGGGAAATTTATATTTTTTTAACATGAAAATAATCCGAATGATTTCATACAAAGGTACGCGCTTGCTTGTACATGCATATGTAGAGTCTCACCCTTTTTGGAAGCATAAATTAATTTAGAGACTCAAGCTGAAACTAAGCGACTTATCGATGTGCCCAGTAATCAGACAGAGAACATGAGCAGGGTGTAAAGAAACCCTTTTATTAAGACTCAGTAATTTAAGAAATGGCACTTCTTGTGCTTACAAAACCAGCCTGAATTTATGATGTAACTCCAAAATAATGAATTCAAATTCAAACTAAGTTAAATCATAGGTTAGCCAAAGGCTAGGCATAATCAATACTTATCGATGTGCCCAGTAATCAGACAGAGAACATGAGCAGGGTGTAAAGAAACCCTTTTATTAAGACTCAGTAATTTAAGAAATGGCACTTCTTGTGCTTACAAAACCAGCCTGAATTTATGATGTAACTCCAAAATAATGAATTCAAATTCAAACTAAGTTAAATCATAGGTTAGCCAAAGGCTAGGCATAATCAATAACGCAAACGTTGGTTCAAACTTGATGTTGGCGGAGCAAGCACTGATGAGACTAACGC
>KK121369.1:37847-58491 GCA_000611955.2 Stegodyphus mimosarum | reverse complement strand
ACTATGATTAAACAATATAAAACCTTCCTTTAAAACTTCTCTCTTTCTACATCATTTGAATAGATATCATTGCATTCTGGCACGAAAACAAAGGAGAAAGACATTAAAGCTAAATTAACATAAAATAGCTGTTTAGATAAAAATAAATAAATCCTTGCACATGTATTGTTTATACATTTGAGAAGGAAATAGATACCCATAATTATTTTTGCCTCTAATTTAATAATTTAAATAAAAAAATTAATAACTCCTAACAATTGTTTAAAAAAATGGCTAATTGTGAATAAAATTTAGCTTGTAAAAATGCGCATTTTCGCTTTAGTTTTTGCATCTTGCTCATCAAGCCTTTTCCAAAATATCCGATCTCAAAGGAATAAGAGTTTCTTTACTACGACGCCCATTCGCCATTTTATTAAGCTTCTGATTTGCATTTCTTCAATTTATTTCGACTTTAAGTATGATATAATGACCACAGGAGTAAAGCTCTTCCAAAAAAAATTCTTTTAGGGGTAGGATTAAACATGTCTTTTAATTTTCTTTAATCTAACATTAATTATGATGTGTTAAGTGTAGTAAATGCGTTGGCGTGAAACAGCAGCGTGAAATTTTATTTCCCATTCCCTAATTTGCTATGTAATCAGCGTAGTTAAATTTCTTTTATTAGATTGCCGAGGAGAAGTGAAATAGGTAAAAATCTTCATTTAAAAAGGGGTGACATTTAAACAAAGCTTGTGGGAATAAAACAGAAGTTTTCATCTTATGTTTTTTAGAATAAAAATTAAAGGCAAATGCATAAATATGGCAGTACTTCAGACAAGTGTTATAAAATGCTCTCCACCTACAAGTTATAAATAATAGCTGGCAAAGAATCCGAATAGTCGCCTGAATGCCCAAAGATTTAACCATACAAGTAATTCCTTTCTTAATTAACAGCTTGTTTTAAAATATTTTGTGACTTAAAATTACAGCTTCACATAATGAAGATGAATATGCCATAAAATTTTAAAAAGTATGTGCAAGGAATGTCCGTAAAGAATGCACCGTGTTACACAAAAGAACAGCAAAACCATTCTCTGTTTCTGCATACAATAAATGACGTTTCTAATTTCTGTTAATGCCGTACCGAATTAATTAGAAGATTATCTCACGTGTTATGAATAATAAATGGATAGCATCATAATGGATGTATTATCATATGACTCATAGCTCTGACGAAGGAACATTTTTTGTAGAATAGTAGATTAAGTTAAACCTTTCATTTGTCCCTAGCTGAAGAAATCATACAAATAAACAGCAGTTGTTTCATTTAAATGCAATTGCACTGATTTATGTTTTTGCAATTTATTTTCGCTATTGAATTGTATTTTTTAAATTTATATATGCATTTCGAAAAAAATTAGATTAATGCTGCAATACAATATTTTCTTGGTCTGAAATTAATTTTGTTATATACTAAGCTGTAAAATACTAGTAGTTTAAACAAATATGAATTGCGTTGTGTTTGTACCCTTTTAAATTTCGTTTCAACAACCCGAAGAGCCTTGCTACTGGTGAAACCATGTTGTGTAATCAGAAATTCAAGTAAACACATAAAATCAATAATACTAACTTAGTTTATTACTTTCCTTAAAACACTGATATCAAACAAATTTACTAACATAAAATTATACTAGTCCCCGGGAACTACCTTATTTAGTTTAGAAAACAAATAGCTAAACATTTATATATTTTCCACAAATACTGCAATCTTAGACAGTAACCACTTCAATTCAAATACTATTGTTTAAGTAATAACTATTTTTATGAGTTAAGATACAAATTAAAATTTTCTATTTCATTTTTCAGTTGTAAGGTTCTTACACCTTATTTATCCCAGAACAAGAGAAAATTCAAATAATGAAGTACAGAGTTAAGTACCTATAGTATTGCACCATAAGGGGAAAAAAAAATTATACCTTTAACTAGAGCAATTTAAGACTGCTCACAAATTTCTTCAGATCTCAGTTAAATCAGCAAATCTTCAAAAATATTAAAGATTTAAATTTTCTACCTTTCAAAATTCTTTACAGCAAACATTTAAATAAAAGTTAAATTCTGATAATAATAGAATCTTTAAAAAAATTCAAGAAATAATTAAACCAGAGAATTTTGGATGAAAAAAAAATCTTTAAGAATTTAAGTTAACATTAAAGTTCAAAAAGAAAAACTTCTTAACTGACGGAAGATGTGAACCTGGAGATTTGGGGGTTCGACGGCAGCTTGGCGGACACCGAACATTCGAAGAATACCCAGTACGCAGGAACTTGGAAGTTTCATCCAGCCTTCTGTATTACGAACTTCAGAGCCATCAGGAAACTCAGGTCGGAACACAGGTTGCTTGGCTATTGATTTTTTCTGTTCTTATAAATTGAAGAAGCGGACTGAGTCTTCATCAGATGGTAGAATTGACGAAGAAATATTTACTTTCCATTTTGAAGGACATTATTTCTGTGGTAGTTGAAGCATGGAAATATAATTTTCTTTCATTTCCTTTTCTATTGCAGAATTATTTCATTTACATTTTTGAAGGACTATTTCCGAAGCCATGGAGTAAGACGTGACAGGAGCCATAAGCCCCCCGTTAAAAAAACAAATTCATCCTTTCTGTTGCAGCAACAAGATGCCCAAGGCGCCCGAGAAAGTTATCTTCTTGTCAGCCGAATGCAAAAACGAAAACGTCCCAACAGCTTCGCAATCCCACCTGCACCCGCTTTTTGTCAGGTCCGGACACTAGATATCGCCAAAACTCGCCAAAAGGGTGAATAAACTGAAACTCTACCCCTCACACAAACCCCTGCTAATATCGTCCAAAAATCGAGGAGTTGAACTGGAACAAAAATCCGAATCTCGCCAAGCCCGCCAAAAGAAGAACCAAGAATTCGACGTAGGCGTGGGAAAACCAGCAAACCTAGGCAACGGACAAAAATTCCTAAGCAAAGGCTTGGAAATCAACTGCAAAAGTGACGCTTTTCAATCCTTTCCCCCTCAACCAAAAAAAATACTCGAAGTGCAAAAATTCGTTGAATAATTAACTGTAACTTAAAAACTGTTTAAGCTAGAGACTTGAAAGTACTCTTAAATTAAAAGGCTAATTTTTCTGCATCCAATGATATAAGTTAAATGAGAATCAACCTAAGTTAAGTAATTTTAAATCAAGTTTATTACCTACGAAAGCACCTAATTCCATTGTCTGTTTCAACGCGTTTACGAGTAACCAGTGGAAGAGACGTACAAATCTTAAAGTACCAAAACCACTAATTAAAATTAAACCAAAGCAAATATAAATACAAGATATTAAATAAAATAACGTTGTGTAGCATAAATTTAGAATAATGAAAATTAATCTTAAGTCAAACTTAAATAATTAAGTGTTACATGAAAATTTGCTACACAACAATTTGTTTGATCCTTTCAAAAAGTCTACCCATTATTTCGAATCAATAAATAGAAGGTAACAAAAGAAAAATGCATTAATTTGCTTTTTGGGGGGAAACAAATAAATTAGCATTTGAAAGGGAAGCTATAAAAAATTTCAATAATACAGATATACGTAAGTATTAAATCAAATCAGAATCAGACCATACTCGGCACTCCTTTTTAAAGGTTAAAATCGTAGTAATCATATAGCAGTTCTGGCAGAAGTAAAGATTTTTCTCCTGTTGTTGCCAAATTTTAGTTCCGAAATATTAATTTTACATCAGTTCATAGCAGTGCCGCTGTATTTCCGAAAATTCGAGAACAGATTTGGAGGATAAAGTGGTAAAACATGTAGGATAAAATCTGAAGTAATTATTGATTTGTATACATAAAAAAGAAACTCCTAATGAACAAATGAAGCGCGTTTTTTTCCAAAGTATTTCGTAGCAAATGGCTCAATTACTATTATGGCTAATTTATGCTAATATATGTTCTGTAAGTTTTGATAAATCATTTGTAGAATAGTAGAAAAACACCACAGTAATTTCTTTTAGGATTTAAAAATAATAACTCATGGAGATTTTTATTTACTTGCTTATTTCATTTGCACCAAATGTAATTTTTCTTTTATAATGTAGATATAAAAGAGAGTGCAATAAAGATATGTACAAGAATATAAAACAAATTTTGATAAAATTTTAAAAATATGAAATAAAAAAGGAGACCATAAAATTAGCAAAGCAACAACTTTGTGCCTCGCGTAGATTTAGTCGAGATCTGAATCGAGAAGGGCAAACACCCGTTGTACTCACTGCTTTCTATTCTTGCAGATTTCTTTGCTCCTGATGAAGAGGGACCTGTAACTGTTTGCCGTCGAAATCGATTGAGATCTTAACTAAATGCACGTCAATATACAAGGTTGTTTCTTTGCTAATCTTACGTTTCACTTTGACGTGTTTCTCTTCTGTTGTAAAAAGGGTGGATATAAAAGGGAGTGCACTGCACAAGATATTTAAAGGGAATATAATGTAGACATAAAGCTGTACGATATTCTAGAAAAAATAATTTTTGTTTACTTTCTGTAATTTCCGTTTTCCTCATGCAGGTTTCCTACAATGGAAATTTTCTGTTATACTGCTGAATTTCTAATCGCTTAAGAAGTATCTGAAATTGTTTTACTTTTAATTAAAATTCTAATTCTAGTTTCGCCTAGTTAAAATGTTTATTAAAAAAACAATATTCTAATGTGAGATTTATTCTGTTCCTGTGACATATTAATATTTTTTATTTTTCTGTGAACAAATGAAGGTTATTAATTTCAGAATTCATGTAAAATAATACCATATTTAAATTTTAATTTCTATACACATAATTTATTAAAAAATATCTCTCAAATTTTATTTTGAAAACCTCATTACCACTTTCATGCATGTTCTTCATTTTTAACGAGTTATAAATAACGCGCTAATATTTTGCCTTAAGCCTGCTTCTTATCTGAGAGGAAGCATAGAAGAAATTTTACATTTCGTTTAGATTTTTATTTAATGTTTTTCAGAAGTCGTTCCACGAGGCAACCCTTTTCTCCAGCAGATAACTCTCGCGCTCTTCGCGATACTCGATTAACCAATTAGCTAGTCATTCCATTTTCCAGCAAGACGATAGATACAACTAAATTAATATTAAAAAATAGTGTTATAAAGGCTTATAATTTTGTTTAAAATTTTCCTCGCCTCTCTCCTTTTCATAAGAACCAGGCATTAAGGAAAGAAAATATGTTTCTTTTAAGATCAAACGAAACTAACTTACATAAAGGAATCTGAATTAGTTCTACTTCGAATAGCAAGAAGGCAGAAGACAATAGAGTTAGTTGCTACCTGTCACCAGGCCAATACATCATTGCATTGTACCAATGCAGCCTAATTTTGAGGAGGTGTATCCTGATGAGAACTGTATCTGGAATTCCTCGTACAGGCAAATGACAAATTGTTAAATTGAGTAGTTAATTTACATTAAGTTATGCGAGCCGTGCTAGTTAGTTCCTTAGCTTGATGAATTACATTGAGTCAGTGTATGCAAATTTGTATTGCCGGTTTCTAACTTGGAGCGATATGAGCTGTTTATGCTCTATGTTACTAACAAGTTATTCACAGAAACAAATGCGTTAGTTTCTATGAAAATTTAATTATTACTCCCTATTGTCATATGTCAGTTCTCGATAGCGGATAATGATTAAGTGTGGATAAAAGCTTTTTTTTAGATACTGAAGCTTCGGTCAAAGCGAGACTTTCTTATTAGTTCACAACTGAGGAATAGGATCTGGATTTATAATTTAGGTCTTATTCCTCAGTTTTTAATTTTTGCTCACGAAGTAACATAAATGTTTATAAAAGCCCTTTAGATGTTAAACTCATATTGGAGATTAAGGCGCAAAGGCATTTTCTAGTCAGTTAAAAAAATGCCGAATATTATTAAATCCATAAATTTTGTATGCTTTCTATCGTAAATAGTTCTACTAAAACATATATAAGCAAAATTAGTGCTACATTTTTATTCTCAGTTTCTGGTTTCACATTGGTATCATTTTAATATCCACTTCATTCGAATCAGTACTACTATTCGAGTTCCCTATTATTACAATTTATATATAAATTATGTTTTTAGTAACATATAGTTTGGGAATGTAATTATGCATGTTATGATGCTTAAGAATCCACCAAATTTTTTTAGCTGCTTCTTTAACTGAAGTTTTATAAAAGGATTAAGAGCTTTATGTTCTAAGATATTACCTGTTGCTCATATTCCCATTGCGGCTCACAAGCTGTAATGAAGCTTAGGTAAAAATTTACTTACTTTAGATAGTGAATTGGTATCTAAAGTAAGTGAATTTGACTTTAGAATTGGTATCTAAAGTCTTAAGGCAGAGAATGCTAACAGTTGAAAAAAAAACGTTTCTCAATTTAAAATCCTAATGTTTTATTCGCAATATCTACAAACTGTTCCCCTAAACATATTTTTGCGATCTACGGGTTCGTTCGTGGATTTGGAAGGATTGACGACAACACTTGATAAAGAATCAAAGCACAATTTATTCGTAATTATTTTACAGGACAGTTCCAAAGACGCGATTTAGTCGTCGGAAAACTACGATAAACAAGCTGAAAGAATCAGCAACACAGTCTTCAGGCTATCAGGCTATAAGGTGAAGACAGCTTCACGGCAAACCATTAAAGTACAGCTTCCGACTCGATCTATCGGCCTCAAGCTAATCTCTGAACTCAAAGCACTCAAGATAATCTTCACGATAAAACTCACGATACACTACTACTCGGCGTACTGGCAGGTTTATATAGCTTTTTGACCTGCCTTCGAGAACACTCTAGTGAGAACCGATAAGAATTCATTCTAGAATGTTCTCACTTCTTCTACGGCTTATCGCCAATTTTGTCACCAAATGTCGTCATATGGGCGATTTCATGCCAAATCTGGCAACCCTAAACCCGCTTTTCTTATTATATCTTACCGCAGCTGGCCATTTCGAAACAGTGTTTTACAAAAGTTGTTAAAATTCTTCTTCCATATTCTCTTCCTTTTCTTAATTCTTGCAACAATTTGAAAATACGTTCAATCACAAACGATGTGAATATTCTCTATCACTCCTCCACACTGTTGGAAAATGCAGCAAAACTGAGTTTTATAAGTGTATGGATACCAAACTACATGGTAGAAAGTAAAATACTACGGGTTTCAAATTATAAGAGATAATTAAATTAAATCTGTTTTAATATGTTAGTAACTAAATAAATTTTACTGTATAATGTTTTCAAAATGCTTATACTTTGCATTAACAACAGTAAATATAGAGTTTAAATTTAGCTATTATACTATTTCGAGATTTACAGCTTTAATCAAGAACTCAATTGTTGATTTTTAATGCTTTTAATGAACCTGGAATTCCTTTAAAGTATACATTTAGTAGGCCATATGAATTAATAACAAAAACTTAAGGTAGTAAAGTAGCATTATGTTAATCTAACCGGTTATTCTGATTTAGATCTTTATTGTCACTTTTCCTTTTCGTATTCCTACCAGAATGCAACTCAGGTTTGAGAGCACTTAAGATAAGGTTTTCGGTGAGACAGACCGCGTATGTTCCTCTCAAAGCTATGTTACTAGCTTTCTGCTAACTCAGATAAGATTGTATTATTCGGCTTTGAGTTTAGCTGCCGTCATTTTAAATTGTTACGCCGGTGAGAAGTTTGAGCCAACTTCGCGTTAAGTCAATTGTGTAATCTTTGTCTACTAGACCAGTTTTAAATACGAAATTTGCTGTTAAGTTACATAGCCACAAGTAGATGGCTGATCTTGTCAGGCCCGAGACATGCGTTTTATGTTCAAGTTCTGATTTAATATAAAGGTTTGTTAGACCTTTTTTAAGACTGCGCAGTTCTTCTGAGACACAGCGATAATTCGCTGTAAGTCTGTTAGGAGTTTGGACTTAGGTTATACTACCAAAGAATGCATTCTTATTAATTAATTCTTATCTTGGCATTCATTTATAAGTCTTTAAGCTCTATGAGGGTTCTGTGTGAGCTCTGTCCAAATGTTGTCTCATTGAATGCTTTTCCCAGGAATATTCTCAATTCTGACTAAATCAGCTCCATCTTGCAAGGACCAATATCAGAGAATCCGCTGTGATGCAACCTTTAAGTGCAAATTCTCATTCCAACAACTGCCAATAATTCTACCTAGCGAACAATAGCTTCCCTGAATACCGAGCCAATTATTCGCTTAGAGAATATAACAAAATCTATCAATGTTCCTGTCTTTGAGTGGGTAGAAAAGCTGTACGGAACAGCGGTAAGGACACAATCACCCAACTTTCATCATTCTTTATAACGAACCTCTTAAGATCCTTAATTGTGAGGAAACCTTTCGTGTTCGAAATGACTGGTTTTTGTTCAAAATGTTTTTATATTTTTTCTATGTTTCTTCTCATAATAACAGGTTTATTGCCAGATCTCAGATGTTTCCTTTAAAAGGGCTTCCAGTTGACAAAGAAATTGCATTAAAAGGGAAACAAAATTGAAAAACATTGGGAAAGCGCGATAAAAATAAAGCAACCTTAAAATGGAAGAAATTTGAAACCCTAAAACTTGCATTGCAATCATCAATTAATAATGAGCTTTCTTTACTAAATTTACAGTAAGCTGTTATATCGGTTACTTTTGTAAATGTTTCTTGCAATGTAAATGTTCTTCCAGAGTTAAAGAATGCATTAAAATTGTTCCAGAATAAGAAGGTAAAATATTCCAAGCTAACAATGTTTTAAAATTTTAATGTGTGAGCTCTGATAATACAGAAGTTCCATAAGTAAATCACTAGAAATGGAGTTGCAGAAATTGCATGCAATAGTTTCAAATTTAGGAATTTAGGAATCTGTTTTGTTTCTTCTTTTTCATTGTCATTAATTATGCAGTCACTACATTTATTTCCCTCAGTGAAAAATGCTTTGTGGTTTTGATCTTGGATAATTTTTATTGCAAAGTTTTTCTAAATGCTTAAGTGTAAGTTTTAAATATTCAGACACATTTTCTAGGCTTACCATTTTCTTCATTACGAGTTATTTGAAATGCACATTCATTTGCGGCTCATTAGGTTAATTAACTTAAAAAAGCACAATTAAATAATTTATTTACAAATATTCATTCCACAGCAGTGGAAAATGTTAAGTTAGATTAAATACAAAATATATTTTGTGCATAAATTTTGATTTTTTTCACTACCCTTTCAAACGTATCACTTTCTGTTGGCCTACGGGAAATATATTTGTCCTTTCAGGCAAATATTCTAATTGATATTTTTGTCACGTCACATTTATTATCACCCAGTATGTTTCTGGGAGGAGCAATTGAAATATCCATAGATATTACTAAACATACATCTTTCTCAAAGCTTATTTTCCATTATCAATATTAAATCCGGCGTTTCAGTCTCTTAACTAGGCAAAATTTGAATATAACTTTTAATGTTTTTCAAAACTCTTTATAGACACATTTTAGAGTCTTTTACCATGTTTCCGTGGGTACATACATATGGAAACAGATTTATTTGTTCATAAGGAAAGGTAAAGAAAATAATATTTCATATGAGTACCAGCTTTTATAACTACAGCTGATAAATTCGACATACGGTATTTTGAATGCTATATTTGAAACTTAAAATCCTTTTCGTTTGTGAATCTTTTGTGTGCAATCTTCTGTGAATTTAAATATCAAATGACTTACATTCAAACCTTTTACTGAGAGTACATTTTTCTCGAATACGTTACACGAAAATTTTTATGATTTCCAACCTCCTATATGATCTTTCTATCCTCAACGGAGAACTATTCCTTTTTATTTTAAACTTAAATAGTCTGTTTGAGTAAAAGAATTTGCAGAAAGTATTTTCAGTATTTAATGTAATCTCATAGTTACCGCAATTACTCGGTTAACTTCCCTCCTCGGGTTAGTACAAGGTTCTGAAACACTTTTAAGCATTCAAGTAATTTTCTCGTTTCTCCAGACTTTTAAAGAGATTTTAAAATGTATTCGCCCACGTAGTGATTGTTTTCCCTTGATATCGGATTTGCTTGTGGAGTTTGGGTACATGGGTTCTGACTGATGAAATAATAATAGACAACAGCTTACGAAAACTGGGATATATAATGTTTTGGCTGATTTTGAAGACAATTGCTTGTGTGAAGACAGACTGAACGTTGACGAAATAAATGACAACAGAGACGATGACAATCACTTTAAAGTTGTAGCAGACATCACAGTCAGCAAAATTAAAGGATTTTATGCTTAGGGAGTAGCAGCGGACAATAAGAGTGGCCGAGATTTAAGATACATGGAAGTAGAAATGAATGCATTTTATTAGATATTATGATCCTAATATTAATAAATAACATTGTATTAGTTCCAGGTAGTTTAACCATGAATACTTTTCATTTGTTTTATTCTTACTATAAATGCGTTCTTTGAAAATTGTGATTCTAATGTTCTTATGTTAATTAACCAGGTATTATAATTTTAACCTTTACTTTAGCTTCTTTTTCCTCTATTCCTCACCAGAATGCAAATTGCTTTTAGTGTATTTAAGCTGAGGGATGTGAGTCTGAGAGGGAGCTTCTGGGACTCGGCGCGGATCTGTTAGACTTTGCCAGCACTATGTAAAAGAAATTAACCCGGATTTTGCTTGCAGCCGATTGCTTTAAACTTACACGCCGTAAATTTAGTTGAGCCAGCTTATAGCTTAGTTTTTTGCCTGAGGAGTCTTAGATTACTTTTGCCAATGCTTAAATTTAAGTATCTGTTGCACAGATACTTAAATTTATGCAATAACAGATACCTTAAATTTAAATTAAGCATTGCTTTGCCAATGCTTAAATTTAAATATCTGTTATTGATTAAATTGCACTTGAAGTAATGGTTTATTTGTTTTACAAATCTTGCCTTTTCTGTAAAACGTTCAGCTTAATAAAAGCTTATTGAAGCTTCCGCAAGTCTGTTATACTTTTCCAAACATAACAATAACTCGCTACTTCTATAGTAAGGTTGTAGGACGTACATTCAAGTGTTGGCTCTATTGCAGCCTTACATATTATTTTCATAATTTTGCCCTCCCAATTTTCGAACGATAAAATTAATAAAATGAAGAAATACGGTACACAATTTCTATCTGTAACAAACTGCTGATTCAGGGAACTGAAATTTCATCTTCTAGAGATATTAGGTTTTTTCCAAAGCCAGGAAATCGAAGAAATCCGCAGTACCCTCGCCGGGATTCGAACTCTGTTCTCCCGATGTAATCCAGGTATGATTCCAATTACAGCCCGAAAGCCTCGGAAAGAAGAGAAAAAATACCTTACAACCTTTGAACAAAATAAAGAAGTGAGAAAAGGAATGGCAAAGAATGTTTCTAAACATTTCGCTTCTTCGTAGGACAGAATTATATTAAACATTTTTCACATAAATTTTGGATCCTGCTTACTCTTTAAAAGAACAATTCGCATAAAAAGAAATTCGGGAAGGTGGCCTTTCAGATGGAAATTATGTAAAGAAGTATCTTCATACTTTTTGAAATCCATCATCTCTGAGGATTTTAGGAATTTTATGCAACTATGTTCTCCTCCACTTTCTGCTCCCAAGTCTTCCTGTTCCAAAGTTTTCTTAAATCCCTTCGTATCAGGAATTTTTTCTTCTTCACAGATTTCCTGTTCCGTTCGTTTTTGGAAGAGATCTTTTCCTCTTTTGCTTGTTTCATGTTTATTTTACCTTAGTAAAAAAATCCACATGCATTTGAAATCTCCAACTATTTTTGATGCGATTAACATCGAATATTTTCTCACTACTTTTGCAATATTTTTCACAATTAGAAATCGAAAATAATAATTGCCGATATTGCGAGCGAACGTCGTATTTGAAGACCAATGTAATTCACTTTTTTATAAATTTTTTTGTGTTCATGAAGCTTACACATATGCTTAAAAGTAATACTCTTACTAGGTGATAAGTAATATTCTTACTAGGTGAAAAGTAATAGAAGACGCTACATTCTGAGCAATTTTTCTCTTAGGAATAACATTCTTAATTTAGCGTAAATATGCAGTTATTGGATTTAAATATTAATCATTAACTTATAAGGTATTTCTGCCGCCTTCTTAGCATGCCTTCGTGGTGTGGTGGTCAGCACACTCGGCGTCTATTCGAGAGGTCCGTGGTTCGAGTCTCGGTGAGGGCACTGCTCATTTTTCATCTCTCCTGCTTCGAAATAGCCTAATGTCTCTACAAACTCTTCAGCCAACTCTAATTTTTAATACAGGTACGTTATCTCTTAAAGATGGTCAATGAACTAACAATTAGCTAACTGTAATATTTCTTAAAGAGAGCAAGTTAATTAAAATTTAATGTACCCGATGTCAGTCAAGTTAGATTGAGAGTAAAGCATCTAATAACCAGAGAGAAGGATACCGTTGAAATCCTTTGTGGGTTTTACTTATTTAATTCCAATGTTCTACCTTAGAACCCCACAAACACTAACAAGCGAATAATCGCTTAAGTGTGAGAATAAACAGGTAGGACTTAAGAAGGGTTAACAACCCTCTATTTCTCAGAATAATTACAATCAACTCCTAACTCGGAGTATACAGCAAAGCTTTCGCTTTGGCTTGAACTTAAATAATTATGAAATTAAACTAAACTAAGCTTAACTTAGTTAACTTAGCTATCTGAAAAGTATAACAAAAGCTATCTGAAAGGTATAGCCGAAGCTATCAGAATTATAAGTAGCTGGCCCCTAAATATTAATTAAATCGGCGAAGCCAAACAAGGGCCTAAAGTATGGCCGAGCGTAGTATCCTAAGAGAGAACGTAACCAAAAGGCAAACGCGCGCTAGTCAGGAAAATCAGACTTTCTCTCGAAGTCGGCGAAACATCCGACTTAAATAGTACTCTTACTCATTTGCATTAACTGCGTTTCTGAAATTACATTCTGGTAGAAAATTGTAAGCTGAAATTAGAATACATAGAAAAGGTTCAAACTTAAAATAAGTATTATAAAATTAAAATATACCTTATATTTTTCCCCACCAGAGTTTAAGTACTCGAAGAATATGGTCTCAAAACCACCTTGTTTAAGAGTGTAAAATCTACAAAACTCTTTCTCATCCCAGTTTTAAATTTGTAGCAAGTGTGCTTTCTTGAATTCATCATTAAAACGTTTCCTGTTTAGGGCCAACTTTACACAATATCGAAAGCTATACTAAAACTAAGAATTTTACATTCGCATTTTTATACAAATTGACTTGGGGACAAACATCTTCTCTGTTGAACAGGCTTATACTGTTTTGGTCCTTCCACAAATTATCTGGAAGGAAATCGTATTAGTGGTGGTCTTACCCGCATAATTTCCACTTTCCTTACCAACACTCTTTATTGAAATTATATTTGGCCCTCAAACACTTTTATTCACACTCACACCAAACTTTAAAATCTCTTCCCCCCACGCTCTCCAGAAATTATTCTGATTGAAATGAGCTTTTTATGGTTGTGTTATCGCAAAGATACACTATTAACTATCCAACAGCTACGCTTTGTTAGAAACTTCACATTCCAGACCTCAGAAGACTCCTTAAACACAAAACTAGATCTAATGTACTAACATAAAGCTTAATTTAAATTTTTAAGTGAAGCCTGGAGAGCCTAACTTTAACCACATTGAATCTATACTTTCTTTCAATTCATCTCTTATACAAAGTATTTTACAGTCATGCTTGACAAAAACTTACATTTGCGCAAGTTTAACTTTTACAATAGTTTAAAAGCTGACATTAGCATTTCTACATTCAATAGAACATTTTAACATGCAATATTTTTAAATTTATTTTACATCTTTCGTTATAGTTGCTATACAAAATTTGGATATTGTTCGGAGAACAGCCTTGGTTGCGCCAACTTGGCTTCTTTAATGGTATGAGCGACATCAAGCACCTGGCCCCAGCCACCACCCCTGTTCTTATTGGTTGCCGTTTATGACGTCAGGTTGAAGATTATCTGTTTCGTTTACGTTAAGTGAACTTATACAGCTTTGGTCTTGGTTATATATAAATGTGAATTTGTGGAGCTGAGGCTCAAGCTTTTGGCACGCAAAAAGTGCCGCGAGGAATTCATTTCGTCACTATATGACATCACAAGTCGTGTCCAATAAGAGCTTGGGGTGGTAGCTGGGGCCAGGCGCTTGTAGCGACATTTCATCATGCCAACGGAAATAAATACTACAGATAATCAAATACTACAGAATAAATACTACAATGATAAATACTACAGTAATAAATACTAATAATAAATACTATGACAACCATTCGAATGACAATCATTGCCTGGCATACCACAATAAGCTGTTTCTCCCTTTAATTACTATACTACAATAATATATACTACAGATAATAAGTAATACTGCAGATAATCCCTTAGCAAGGGAAAAGTATTACGGCTGTCTGCCTAGAGGAAGTACATCATCGAATGACAACGATTGCTTGTCATACCACAGTAAGCTGTTTCTCGCTTTTTGGCCTCAAGACTGTTCTCGGAACAATATCGCAAAATTTACATATTTTTGCTACAATCTTTCTTTAAGTTAACACATTTGAAGTCTTTTGACTAAACATATCCACAAATTAGTTTCTCGTAACTTGAGAATTCTCAAAAGAAAGGTATGTACAAAATAAATTCTCATCAACTTGCGAATTGAAAAAAATCTTTTCTGTTTAGCAAGTAGTTACGACTACATTCTCGCAACTTGCGAATTCAATTTCATGCTTTAAACAATATTTAGCAACTTTAAACTCATGATATAAATCGAACTTTCAATACAAAATAGAAAACAAAGAAAATTTTCACTTATCGTTTTTGGTTTCTATGCTCCTCCATTCTTTTCTCGCAGAATTCTTGCCATGTGGGAGATCTTAAACTTTCGATTCTCAGTCTTCTCGGGCGGCTGGTATTCACTTCCGGCCCTTCCTTTCCCCGATGTTAAATCGGCCTGCTTTTCTCGTCGGTTAAGGGTTCTGGAAGTCTGGCTTCCACTTTGCCTTGTAGTATCCGGTTCTTCCCTCGGAATCTTTCAATATTTCCTTGATTTTCCTGGTTTCCTGAAAAGGAATGGATTTTGCTTCGTAGGATCGTTTTCTTTTTGTAGATTTTGGCTGCCATATTCATGTGGCTTCTTTCGAGGTAGTTGGCTTTAGTTCTGGAGTTGGACGGTTTCTTTGATTATTCTCCATGAGACTTTTCCGCTCGCCCATCGGAGCTGGCTTCTGTTGAAAGGAACTTTTCTCTGTTTCGTTTTCTTCATTCTCGTTGGGCCTCAACCTTGTGGCTGCTGTTGCGTTCGCTTGGCGGTACTTTCTTCAGTGTCATCGGCGTGTTTCCTTTTGGTTGCTGAGGGACCCCTGCTAGGCGACGGCGAAATCAATGTTCTTGTCCCGCTCCCAGGAACCTGCAATAGATTTTTTAAGCCTAGAAAATCCGTACGACTATAGTACGGTTTCAGCTGGTCCACATTAGCAATTATTTGCTGTCCATTTTCCTCCTCTAAGTAAACCGTAGAAAATTTGACATTTTCTGTAATGAATGGCCCCTCAAACCTGGGCTCAAATTTGGCTACCCTATTTTCGGGTGCGGATGATAAGGAATGTTTAATTTAATAATAATAGAGTCTCTTTCTATCGTAGTAGACTTTTTGTTTCGATCTTACCGCATCAGAATTTTTGATGGTCGCATTAATAATTTTCTGGATATCATTCAATTGAAACTCTTCCTGTTTTTGTTGAACGAAAAATAGCTTATCCGGTGGCTTTAAAAGTTTTCTTCCTAGGAATAATTCTGTGGGCTTTTTTTGTGGAGTATCATGTTTTGCTCTTCTCAAGGCAAAGCCTAATTCCTTGACACAGCTGTCCCAACGGTCATGATAATTCTTAACATATCCCCCAATAATTTTAACTATATTCTTATTTACGAGTTCCGAAATATTTGGTTGTGGTCAATAAGGCACCATTTTTAGATGGCGTATGCCAAGACCTGTACACAGATTTTCAAATAAATTACTTACGAATTGCCTACCATTATCTGATATTACTTTTACTGGGGCCCCATATTTTAAGATATATTTATTTATAAACGAATCTGCTACTATTTTAGCTGAAGCCCGGTTTAAGGGGAATTATTTCCACCCATTTTGAGAAATGATCCACAATGGTTAACAATTATCTGTTTTTATTAATCTTTATTCTAGGGCAGGTATCAAGCAAATCAATGCCAATCAATTCATTTGGAAAAGTGGTTTTTATGCTATTTAAGTACCCAGGTAGTTGTAATTAACGTCGTTAATTAATTGACACAAGTGACATGACCTGACATGCGCCGTCAAAACTTTGTATGACTGCGGAAAATACACCGCCTCGCGGAACCTTTGCAGGGTTTTTCTAACACTAAGATGGCCTCCTAATTTCGAAACATGGAGCTCCTCTAGAATACTTACGCGTAGACTCATTGGGACTACCGGCCGGAATTCTTGATTATCGTTCGTTGTTTTCGTGTAAAAGCGCAATTTATCAATAACTTCATAATGGGCCGCCCTATTGCGAATAGCCGTTAAGTCTACATGTTCAAAATTTTTGGGATCTTCCAGATAAACGTAAATGTCTTTAAATTCTGGGCCCGTGCTTAATTCGGCAATTATTGTTTCCCGGAATTCAATTATTTTCGCAGTTAGTATTGTACATTTAATTGTATTTCCGTCTTCATCGATCTTTATTCTTGATAGTGCGTCTGCCACTACGTTTTCTTTCCTTGGCGTCTGTTTTATTATTAAATTAAAGAGTTTTACCGGAGTATAGGCGACCATCTGCCGCGTGATCTGAATACAAAGTTATTATGGCACTTCCAAAGTACACACGGAATTTTTGCACCGTTAATAGGACTGTGAGGGTTTACTGCTCAGTTGCGGTATAATTTCGTTGAGTTTGATTAAGCGTCTTGCTAAAAAAAGTTATCGGATGCCCCTTTTAGGAAAGAACTGCGCCAACTGCGTAGTCTGAAGCGTCTGCTGATATTTCCAAATTTTGATCCCCTTCCGGGAATTTTAAAACAGGGCCGTTAATTAAGGCGTGTTTCAATTCTTCAAACGCCGTGTTCGCCTCCGCTGTCCATGTGAACCAAGTCTTTTTTTCGTTTAAGAATCAACAAGGGTTCAACTATCTTTGCAAAGTCTTTTATGAATACTCTATAATAGGAACACATTCTCAGAAAAGATGATAATTTCTTAGCCGTATTTGGCGAGGGATAACTTTTGATCGCTAAAATTTTAGAGTTGTCGGTTTCGATACCGTTTTTCGAGATTTTATAGCAGAGGTACCTCAATTCCTTGGCCGCAAATTTGCACTTCTCTGGATTAATTTTGAGGCCCGCTTTATTTAATAATGTAAAAACTTCCTCTAAATGTTTAATGTGTTCCTCTACTGTTTCGCTTGTCACAATAATATCATCAAGACAGATGACTGTACTTTTGCCCAAGACTGGCCTTAAAACAATACCATAACCTTTTGAAATGTAGCCGGAATTCCGCTTAAGCCAAACGGCATTCTCGAAAAGGCATACACGCCTGACTTTGTAATAAAAGCTGTTTTTTCGACATCCTCGGGTTTTACTGCAATTTGAAAATAGCCTGACGTGAGGTCTAAAGTGGTCATATATTTAGTCGACCTAATTTTTCTTATAATTTCATCTATTATCGGGAGGACATATGTGGGGTATTTCGCTACGCTATTTACTTTTCGATAATCAATTGCGAATCTCCATGCGTTCGGATCTGCGGATGGCAGTCCATTCTTCTTTCTACATAAAACTGCAGGAAGGGCTAGTATTTGGAGTAATTATCTTATCCTCGAGCATTTTCTTAATGTGTTGCTCGAGAATGTCTTCCTTTACCCGAGCATATCTATACGGTTTTGATCAAACTGGGGGCTCACTACCAGTATCGATGCCGTTCGAGACAATCTCGGAGAAGCCAGGTTTTTCATCGATTGATTGAGAAAAAGTCCTTACCAATGCTTGAATTTTTTCTTTTTCTCCTTCTTTGAGGTGACTTAGATTCACCTCCAGGACTGCGGTTTTTTCTTCTTGAATTTTGCCTATCTTGATTTTTAAGGCAGAGTCTTTAAAATTATTTTTTGCCCTAGCTGCGCGTAAGAAATCAACCCCCAATATTACTGCGGTTAGCAAATTCTTTACTACGAGAAAGTTTATTTTCTGGACCTCGTTTTTTATTTGAACATGCAGCCCCACTTTTCCTAAGCAGACACGCTGTTTGCCTTGGGCAGCGATCACCCGTTGTCTTAAACAGTCTATAACGACGAAAATGCTTTTTAAAAAAATCCTGCGATAGGAAGCCTCGTTGAGCCCCGGTATCCAGTAGGGTGGTAGTAGGGACGTCGTTTAGTAATACCTGGATTTCTGGCAAGGCCAAATTTTGTACGACTACCGTATTCAGATTGATTTCTGAGGGATTTACCTTCTCAGACGATGACGTCACCCTTCTTCTGGTACCGCGACTAGTTTAAATTTTTCTTTTCAACCCCTTGGTCCAACTGCTTTTTATTTCTCCACGCTTTGGTCTGACCAGCTTTTTTCTTATCCGGCTTTGCTACCTTCCCTTCCTGCCGATAGGAATTCTGCTGACCTCGAGGTTTCGTTTGAGCATGAAACCTTGAATACTGCCTAAAATTGTTCGCACGCGCGTTTTCGGCCGTTCGTCTACTTTGAAATTTGACAGCTTATTCGAATAAGCTTTCCAGCGTTTGCGGATTTCTAACTTCAAGAAAATCTTGAATTGACGCAAGCAATCACGGCAAAATTATTTCAATCATTTCCTTGTCGCGCATTTTCCCATATAATAATTTGACAATATGGATCTTTCTTATGATGAAATCCGTTAACTCGTCAACATTAGTTTGACATTTACTAAATAATTCTGATTCTAGTCTTGCGTGGTCTATTACAACTGGGAAAGCTTTCAGTAGCGAATTTTTAAAGTTTTCCCAAGTGTACGTTTCGGATCCTGGATCCCCCAACAAACTCTTGCCAATATTCTTGTACCAGCTGAGGGCTTGACCTTTTAAATTTGACTTAGAGAGGATAATTCTTTGCGGCTGGTTCATAGGATATAACGTGAAGTGTAACTCCAGCTGTTCCAGGAAGGTCATTACGAATCCATTTCCATCAAAAGTTGCTGTTGGCTTCATTGCCGCTCTCATAGTTTCCATGATAAATCCGAATCCCTACATGGGATTTGGTTGTGGCTGAGGGAACTGAATGGTAGGATGGGTCAACGAGAAATCTTCCCTACCTAGCGGCATGGTTCGTTAAGTACAATTTCGGGCGCTAAATGTGGGGTTATACTTATTTAATCCCAATGTGCAATCTTAGACCCCCACAAACACTAACAAGCGACTAATCACTTAAATGTGAGAATAAACACGTAAGACTTAAGAAGGGTTAATTACCCTTTATTTCTCAGAATAATTACAATCAATTCCTAACTCGGAGTATACATCAAAGCCTTCACTTGGGCTTGAACTTAAATAATTATGAAATTAAACTAAACTAAGCTTAACTAAAGCTATCTGAAAGGTACAAACGAGGCTATCAGAATTCTAAGTAGTTGGCTTCTAAATATTAATTAAATCGGCGAATCCAAGCAAGTATGGCCTAAAGTATGGCCGAGCGTAGTATTCTAAGAGAGAACATAGCTAAAAAGTAAACGCGCGCTAGTCAGGAAAATCAGACTCTCTCTCGAAGTCGGCGAAACATCGACTTAAATAGTGCTCTTACTCTTTGCATTAACTCTTACTCCTTTGCATTCTGAAACTACATTCTAGTAGGAAATTGTAAGCTGAAATTAGAATAGATAGAAAAAGTGCATAATTTAAATTAACTGTTAATAAAATTAGGATAAACCTTACACCTTCTCTAATTATTGTCTGTTCCGCTGTCTCAGCAACTCTCGGTCTGTTCTCAGTGTCTCTCAGTCTGTTTTGCTCACTTAAGCAAGCTGTTATCGTGCTTAAGGTGTAAATCGAGCAACGGATTTTTGCTCTGATTTGAATCGAGCAACGGGGCATAATTGATTTCACATCAAAAGTAACTCTTTGTAACGTCTATTGCATATTCGCTTTCAAACATAAAGAAATGCGTGTGATGCAATAACACGCATGTTGATGCGTGTATGTTATTGAGTGAAAATTTAAATATTTTACACTTTTCTGAACGATAACACACTTTTAAATATTTTAATTTATGCAACGAAACACATTTCTTAGCCGAGAACTGTGTTTTTTCCGAGTGACAATGCAATTTTTTTACATCGCCGAGAATTCCGATTAAATTTGAAACATTGGAAAAATCTTACACTTTTGCAGAGTGGCAATGCGAAGTTTCTGATCGCTGAGGGTTTAATCAGAAGTTCGTTAAATTCGCGTAAAATATATGTATATTGATTTTTTTTGGAAAAAAATGGCTTTTGACCTTTCCCAGGACCCAAAAAAGATTTGCAGAAAGAGGTTTTATGACGACAGCTATAGTAGTGAAAG
>KK121369.1:0-37819 GCA_000611955.2 Stegodyphus mimosarum | reverse complement strand
TTTACCACGAGCAAACAAACAAGCCCGCAAACAGACATTCTTCTTTATATATATATAGAGAGAGAGAGATAACTAACTAATTATTAGATTTTGATCTCGATCAGCAGTTCTTAAAATTGCAAACCGAACAAGCAGACTTTTTAACATTCTCAAACGTAGCAGTTCATTATCTAGAAATACGTATCTACTTCCAACTGTAGAAGAAAGGCTTACCTAAAGAAGCTCTGGACCTAACTTGTATAGTGAAATTTAAATTTCAGCTTTTTACTTCCGGCAGTTTTAGGAGTTAGGAATAAATGTCCTGTAACAAAACAATGCAGCATTAAAAGATAGTAAAGCTCTAAATTAATTCACAACATTACGAACGCCAGCTAAATAGCACTTAAGAAAGTCATAATCAAATCAAGCCATAACTTCAGCCTTTATTTTATTTCTTTCTGTTCGCGCACCTTCTAAAATGCATATTTAAAAATGTTCGTCAGCAGTTTTCTCGATTCCAAATAAATGGGCTTCTGAAGTTAATTGCTCCCAATTAGGCAGTCTACGGGGACGATGATTCGATTACGCAAGCTAGAAAAGATATGGGAATCGATTAGGAGAAGAGAAGTTACCAAAGTTAAAATAAGATGCATGGCCTTTTACTTGTCTCATTAGGAAAATAAAAAAGAACGTCAATAACCTGTAGCGTACAATAAAAAAAATAATGTTATTGGCAAATTAAAGAAAATCCAGGAACCTGAGAGAAGCCAAATTTCAGCAAATGGTAAATACATGCATATTTCTTCATACTCATATAAGCTCTTCTTTAAAATATGAATTTAAACCAGAGCAAGGGAACAGAGTCTGTAAGATCTACGTAGACAGTTTCTCCTGACTTCATCTCTAGAGAATAGTTTGGACTAGCCCATAACCTCCTCTTCGTATTAGAGAATAAATCGAATTTCGATTCATTCCTTCCCTCTCCTCATATCCCAGACTCCGGTTTCTATGCATCGTTCTTTTCAAATAAACAGATATTGATGTAAACAGATTTAACTCTTCAAAAATGACATTTTTCCACTTACATAGCTTTCTGACTTTAGCCAGCTGAAAAGCTTGAATCGTGAGTAATATCTGGAGTTCTATAGCATGAAATTACTCTGAATAGTATTTCATGATTCCCATATATTGAGCTCATCCTCTTATAGGGACAGAATATGTAAATAATTAAATGCAACTGAAGATATTTATGCCATACCTGGTAAAATTTTTAATTACAGACTCAGATTATTTCGGTGTAGAAAATATGAAAAAAAATCAGTAATCAATATTTCCTGAGGTTCGACTCAGGACCTCTCGATTACCATCCAGACGTGGGTCCAATTACACCCCTAAGAGACGCAGTAAAAGAGAGAAAACGTCTTACATTATCCCTCACTTAAAAGGCAACTATGAAGGATGGAATCATCTCGCCAAATCCTGGTGATGATGGATCCGCCTAATTTCAGTTCGGGTGCCACTTCTAGAGTTATCAGATTTATTTCGGAGCAGAAATTTCTTTGCCGAAGCTAATATTTCGAACATCTCTTTCTGGCCAGATATGCTTACAATTATCCCATTAAGGCATGCAGTAAAGAAAGAGAGAATTTTTTATAAAATGACGTAGAGATTTATTCCTGAAAGAAAGGAATGATTGTCAATAGTCGCACTTTTGCACCTTACTCTGAATCGTTAATTGCTATAAAGCTGCTAAATTAATTACCCGAGAAATGTTTGACAGTTTTAGAGTTATTTGATAGCGTAAAATTTGCAGTACTTTTCATTCACTTGTTTACTCCCGCCTACTACTTTCTACTGTTACTTTTACGAAAAAGACAGATTTCATTTAAATAGAAATCTCAGTTATTTATTTATGAATTAATGGGGGCCAAACGTTCAACGATACGGGTTTGAAAATAAGTATGATACTTGAAATAAAAGTAATAATAGTGATCAGTATTAAAAGCTGGAAATCATACGTATCGTCAAAATAAGTTACTAAATAAACATAAAATGGGAAAGAAGGAAAAATAAAATATACAAATATGCATAAACACGAATTCGCTAATCGGAAATATGTGTTACACATCGGATAAATTTAAATGCTTGTTTGGATTGCATAGTAATCTAGAGCTCTGTCTTTCTTCTTGATAACAAAAATTAAGTACGATTGTTTTCCTGTAATCTAAGCATATGGATTACACCTAAACGAAGAAAACGTTATATCTTGAAGTTTATATCTGAGGCTTATTATATCGTAGCTTATTTGTGAGGAATTTTGTTCTTCACGTGTCTTCGTGGCATAACAGGAAGCACGTCCGACTAGAAATCAAGAGGTTCAGATTTCTAATCCCGCCGATAACACCGCTTTTTTTTCTTGTTTCCTGCTCCGAAATAAATCTAATGACTCTAAAGTACTAATCTACCTGGATATGGCGACTGAGTCTCCTCATCCACGGTTGCCCTTTACGGGAAACAGAATGTAAGGAATTTTCTCATTTCTTACTGCGTACTTTTTGGGTGTAATTAGAAGCCCGGCCGACTAGCAATAGGGAGGTCCGGCGTTCGAATTTTGGAGAGGGCATTGCTGAGTTTTTCCTACTTTTTGCTGCTAAATAAACCTGAGATCATATTTATATTTATATCAGAATATACAATAAATATAAAACGCTTAATACGAATTTACGAATGCAACAATGGTAATGTCAGAAGCTTACATTTAAATCCTCCATTATGCATGTGCAGCTATTTAAAAGACTGAGTTAAAAGTACAATATTTTTTTTCTTTAGTTGATGACTTCTATAAAATAAATGCATTATCATCCACAATTATCTTTCAGTCTTCCAGTATTTGATGATTAACTCTCCACTTACAACAATTTCCTGGAAAAACTAACATTTTATGCTGCTCAAATATATTAATTAATTTTCATATCTTCTGAACCGAATAGTTAGAAAACTGATAATTAATTTCTATACCTTCGAGAAAATAAACACGGATGATTTGGTGTACCCGAGTGATGTGCAATCATTAAAATAATTAAAACGCAGATCAGGATACTTAAATTGGGCCCTATTAGAGAAACAAGCATTAATTTGTAGTCTTTATATTCTAATTATTCCTACATGTAATTGATATCCGATAGTGAAGAATTAAATTTAGATTAAAAGAATAAGATGTTTTCTAATTTTCTGCTAGGATTTCCAATAAATTCAAACTGCTTTCAAGTTATTTCTCGTTAACATTAAGTTAATTTTAGCTTATTTTCTTGTTGCTAAATGGAGCATCATATTCTGAGAAGGAAATTATCAGCTTTTTCTTTGTTTCAATCAATTAGGGACTAGGCGAGCGTCAACAGGTTGTGTGATCTGTCTTCAACAACAAAAATAGAAAAGCGAAATGTTCTACGAAACAATTCCCGGAAACAAGGAGTATATAAATAGATTGATAGTAAGAATTTTAATGGAAATAACTGCTTAAAATTTTTAGATTTGTTTAAGGGCGAAAGGTTTCAAGGAAACTTAATTTTCTGATTAAAGAGGTTGTTTGAATAAACTTGTAAAATAAAACTTGAAAAAATAATTATGAGAATAATAATTAAGAGAAAAATAATTAATAATAATTAAGAGAATAATAATTAATAATAATTAAGAGAATAATAATTAATAAGGTGCGTAAGATTTATTAAATTCTAATCTTCTAGAAACAGTATCAGATCAGTGATGACGCACAAAAGCCTTTCCCCTTGATACGCATCACACAACATCTTTAATGTTTTTAAAAATTTATTCCGATATTTTTAAGTAAAAACATGAATGTTAGTTAAAAAGGAATGAATGTAACATTGAACATCATCAACAATATTACTAAGATTACCAAACTCTTAATGCTATTGTAGGAATACAAACGTACTAAAAATTCTAAAAATATTTAAATTTTAATAGTTTCATCCAACAGTATTATTTAAAAGCAATAATTTAAATTTACGCCCATTAAAAAATCTGTTTAAAAATTTAGCTTAACGAAAATGTCGTTATTGTAATTTTTATTTCCAGCTGTTGCTAGTGTGACAATTTTCCAAAAAAACAATTGTTTATCAGAATACTAGTCTGATGGATGGATTTAAAATATGTTGAAGTCCTCGGAAAGTGTAAATACGAGTAATAGTAAAAGCTGAATTTAATAAAACTGTTTTATTAGTATCGATAATGTTTTCTCTCAGTCATCTTTATTTGGAGACTACAAAAAATACAAAAGATATTGGAAACAGATGATACTGAAAATTTAGCAAATGAATTGCCTGAACTAAAAAAAATAAGCAATCAATTCCTCCTTTCTGAATCGATAAACCTGAAACCAGGTCTTTGGAAATTGAAGCACAATTTAAAATATTACCCGAAGGAAATCCGAAGAAACCAAAGTTTAAATCTGAAAAAAGAAAGTTTAAGTTTGGTTTCACAATTGGAGCCTAAATACCCAGAAAACATAATGAGACATAGTCAATAGCGATAACGATAACAAATTTACAGATGATAAAAATAGACTTTTGAATCTATTTATGGAAAGTGTAAATGCCCGAATAGAGAAATTAATTACCGGCAACGAGCTGGGCGATATGAAACCAAGCCAACTATTGCGAAAATTAAGATCCGTTGCTACAACTGACGTATGCAAATCTTATTAAAACCTTGTGGTTCGAAAACATACTAGAAAATATGAAAAACATACTGTTAATGAGCGAAGAAGATATTTCAAAACTTGCTATAATGGCAGGTAAAATCAATGATATGAATCCATGTACAGAAATATTTGATGTGCCTGAGCCCACAGCAGCAATTTCCCAAATAATCAAAGCAGTACATGATAAGCTGTTGAACAGAATTCAGTTTCTGGAACAACAAATGGCAAAATTAAATTTTGGAAAATTTCAGATCAATAGCGATCTATAATACCTTCGCTCATGCTCACATAGTCGATCCAGAGCACCCAGCATCGCTAACAAAATATATTGTTATTGTCTTTTTAAATTTTGAAATAAATGCAAGCCAGATAAATGTCAAGCAGCATAGCAATGGAAAAAACAAACAAATGAAAATCAGGAAAATTAACTGTTACACTATACTGGAGACAAACTCTCCTGAAAACATAAAGGAGTGTAATGGGGCTCGATGTCAGCACAATTCTGGCATTACCTACAGATAGAAACTTTTCTGACTTTAAATTATATGCCGCGAATGGTTAAGAAACTGAAACGTATGGAATTGAAATTCTTCATCTTGACTTAGGGTTACGAAGACATTTCCAGTTTCCGCTTATAAAAGCAGAAGTAAGTAAAGGAATATTAGGAGCTAATGTTTTTAAACAAATTTAATTTACTAATTGATCTGAAAGTGCAATAATGGATTGTTGGAGAAACAAAACGTTGCGTTAAAAGTAATATTTCTTCACTATCTTTAAGTAATCGTATAAACGCATTAAACAAGTCAAAAGAATATTGAAAACTGTTTTCTAAATATCCTGATATTACTTAAGCCAAACTTAGTAATCTCAGATACAAATCATGATATCAAACAATATATAGTAACCAAAGGTCAACCTGTAATTGATCTCTTTAAAGCATACTATCAAATACTAGTAGCAGAAGAGGATAAATGTAAGACTGCGATAATAACTCCATTTGGCTTGCATGAATTTAATGTTATAAATTTTGGTTTGAAAGAGTTTAATTTTTTATTTAGAGATTTAAATTTCATTTAATTTAGATATTTAAATTTCATTTAATTTAGATATTTAAATTTCATTTAATTTAGATATTTAAATTTCATTTAATTTAGATATTTAAATTTCATTTTTGCTTATTTAGATGACGTATTGATCGCATCACGTAACAAAGAAGAGCATAAGAATCACCTGAATCTAGTTTTTGAACGATTAAAAAATACGGCTTAGGAATAAATTTGTCAAAATCAGCTTTTGGGGAACAAAATGTAGAATTTTTAGGGTATCTGAATACACCCGTAGGTTCTCATCCATTACTTCAAAATATTGAATTACAAATCACCCAATCCATCTATGAACTGGAAACATTTCTTGGCATAATCAACTTTGAACGTCGTTACTTAAAAGGTGTTGCAAAAACTCAAGCTCTTTTACATAACTACTTGAAAGGTTCAAAAAAAAAATACAAATGAAAAATTCAGTGGACAGAAGAGGCATTGAAATAATATGCAAATTGTATAATATGCCGCATTGCTAGCCTATCCGAATTCTGAATTACCTCTGGCATTGTTTACAAATGTTTCAGATAAGGCTATTGGATCAGGTTTGCAAAATTATGATAAAAATGGATGGAAAGCAGTAGCATTCTTTTCGAAAAAACTCAATACCGCACAGCAAATGGCAAAATTAAATGGAGCACATATATTCCTGAATTTGCATGTCTATAAAACAAGCATACTGGTTTGATGCTTGGAATTTGCATATCTATAAACATTTTAAACATCTTTTAGAAGGAAGAAAGTTACCATAGTTACCAAACATAAGCCTCTGCAGCTAGCCTTTCAACAAAAAACAGACAAAGCTTCACCCAGACAATGCAAGTAACTACAATATATTTGACAGTTTACAACAGAAATCAAACACATTAAAGGTGAAAAAATATAACAGCTGACACATTGAAGAAATAATAGAAATTAATTATGATGAAATAGCAAGAAGCCAAACTGACGACGAAGAATTGCAAAATTTACAAAGTTAAATTTCAATAAAATTTAAATAATACCTGTTTCTTTCAAGATAAATCTATCGTATGAGACATCAACCACAATTAGACCCTATATACCGAAAAGAAATATCAAACAAAAGTATTTATTCACTTTTAGAGATTTTTCACATCCAAAAATAAAATCATCAGCGAAGCTTTTAACTTCAAAACTCATTTCGCTGAACTTAAAAAAAGACATAAAATAATGGGCTTGAGCATGTACTTCCTGTAAGAAATTCATGTTGATATAATAGGGCTATTAACCCCATCAAATGGAAATGTTTAGTGTCTGACTTGCATAGATAGATTGACATATTGGGTTGAAGTAATTCCGTTAAATAGCATATAGGCAGGAAGCATCACGAAAGCTTTCTGCAACCATTGGATTACAAGATTTGGAACAACCTGTAAAATAGTAGCAGACCATGGAGCACAATTTTCCTCCAAAATGTTTAAGAATATTTAAAAAATCAACAGCCTACCTCCACAGTGCAATGGTGAAATAGAACAACTTCATGGGTCACTCAAAGTACCATTAAAAGCCCATAATAACCTAGCCTAGAATGAAACTTTTCCAACTGTCCTCTTAGAATTACGATTTGCATGCTAAGAAGATATTAATCATACTGTGGGATTCCACCCTTTTATTTCACAGATCAATGTGAGGAACCTTGTACACCGATAAACGAATAATCGCTTGAGTGTGTGAACAGAGAAGTAAGACTCAAGAAGGGTTAATTACCCTTTATTTCTCAAAATAAGGATCAACACAGTCGGCTTTTATCTCAGAGCGTACAGCAAAGCCTCCACTTGGTCTTGAACTCAAATTAATAAGAATTAAAACTTAACTAATGCTTAACTAAAAGATATAGCCAAAGATATCAGGATTCTAAGTAGTTGGCCCCTAAATCCGGCCTGATGTACGGCCGAGCATAGTAATAGCTTAGAGAGAGATGTAGCCCAAAGGCAAACGAGCCCTAGTCAGAAACTCTGGCTCTCTAACGAAGTCAGTGAAACATCGACTTAAATACTACTCTTACGCATTTGCATTAAGTGCATTTCTGAAAATACATTCTGGTAGGAAATTGTAAGCTGAAGCTAAAAGAGATAAGGAAGGTGCATAAACTTAAAATAACTGTTATAAAATTAGTATAAACCTTACATCATAGTAACAGAAATGGTTAATGGATAACCTATAAAACTACATGGGGAATTTTTCACAGAAAGTTCTATTCATACAACACCAGAAGCATCCGTAAATAATTTTAAACAAGCGGAATTCATAAGACCAAGACCATCACATACAAAACTTCACAACGCTTTTTTTCATAAGGTCTTAAAAACATGCTTTTACGTATTTCTGAGAGTAGATAGAGTAAGAAAGTCCTTCGAACCTCCTTATGAAAGGCTATTTTTGGTGACTGAATGAACGCCTAAATATTTCATTATTAAAATAATAGGAAAAAACGTCAATCAGCCTTTATCCTTGCAAACGAAAACGAAGATTTTCCACATATTAAAGAAGATACGTTTAAAGTAAATGAAAGTGCACCTCACAAAGATTCTCGAAGTCGCAGAACAATAAGGATTTCAGTAAAATTTTGAGACTGAGATAAGCTTTTACCAGCTAAAACTGTTGAACGTAACTTAAGGGGAGTAATGCAGGAATATAAACGTATTAAAAATTCGAAAAATATTTAAATATTAATAGTTTCACCCATCTTTAATATTAAAAAACAATAATTTACGCCTATTAAAAAGCACCGCTTTTAAAATGTAACTAAAAGAAAAAATTATTATCGTAATTTTTATTTCAAACGGTTGCTATGTTGAAAATTTCCCAAAAAGCAACAACTGTTTATCAGAATAATAGTTTGATGGATGGATTTAAAACATGTTAAAGGTCCTACGAATGTGTAAAGAAGTGGAAATATTTCACTAAATGGAACTGTTTTATTAGTATCGATATTGATTTTTCTCAGTCATCTTTATTTGGTGAATACAGCATTATTTTACCTAACATCAATAGACAATAAATTACATTTAAAAATTATATTTATAATCAACTTGGTAGTCCTCAGTGGTATATTGAATTCCACAGATGGGCTACAAGTAGTTAAGGAAATATCCACTTTACTCTTTTCAATAATTGAAGAATAGTATATGAAAAGTCAGCATGCTCTTAACTTACATGCTTTCCTTAAAATAGTGCTGTCACAAGCATGTCCAAACCCAGAGTAATCATCTTCTCAATTAGTGTCAAAAACAATGTTATTTTAGTTTGAAGAGTGGGAAGAAAATCATTATTTTGACATAGCATCGTATAGCATCTTATAGACTAAACATTATAATTTAAAGCTATTTACTGTTGAGAAATAAATACATCATGTCAGATTTTGCAGTGGTAGAAAGTTTCATGAGTTTTTCATGCAGAAAACTTCACAAAATACTTTTTAAAAGACAGATTTTAAATTTGCACACATTCGAACATTAACCGAAAATTTAAAAATGTATTTTTCTCTTAAAGAAAAAAATCATTAACTTGGAAACCTTTTTCAAAACTTTCGTTCAATTTATACGCCGCAAATATTAGCGAAATCCTCACATTTATGATAACTATCAAGCAGAAAATAATAAAGCTATAAATTAATTATTTAATTAGCTGGCTAAATAATGTTAGTAAATGATGCAGTCGAAAGTAAACGCATAAAAATACGGAATTCAACTCTCTACGTTTGCAGTCGCAAAACTTGCTACACACTGACCCACAGGCAAGACAATTACGCAATAATTCTTTTTCTCAAGCCATAACTTATGCCATAAAAAGGAAAAACAGAGAGGCTGTTTTAAATAATGGAAAGATGTGTTTTCCCTCCGTTCTTCTTCTTGAAAAGCTTGAGTGTGTCTCAAAGAAAAATAGCAGTAGTCATTTGAGCAAATTTCTGAGTTTGACAGAAAAAGAATTATGGCTTATATAAAGTGCGGATTATTTTTTCAAGAAAGCGGGGCTTGTGCTGGGCGAATTCAAGTCATAGTGATGTGAATATAAAATCGGTGGGTGCAAAAAAGAGAGACAAACAGACAGAAACAATTGCACCAGCCTCTTCACAGCACTGAAAAAGAGGACAAGCATATTGGGCACATAACAATAGCATATCACACAGCAGTATCGAAACCCTAGCACAATAATAAGGGTTTGCTGCACAACAATTTTTTATCAGCATTTATCACGGTGTTTGAGAGGAAACAAAGCTTTGTAAGTGATCATTACTGTGATTATCTCTGACTGTACTTTATAGGCGTATTTAGGTGTAATGTTATGTTGAATGCCGGGAATGGGCAAACGAATGCAACGGCATTGTCATTTCAGATGAATCTCATATTTGCTTAGAACACCGCGACGACGTATCCGAGTCCGGCGGCACCTCAGTGGTAGGCATTATTCTTGCAGTATACGTATATTTTCGTATTGGTGTGTCACCTGGAATTATGATTTGGGTGCCATTGGATTTTATTTTCAGATTTGTCTATTACATATTACCGACGCAGTCAGCAACCACTGCAACATTTAAAGTTCTGGACCTTGTTGTCCTCCTTAATTCAACGATGCCTGCGTCAAGTTTCATTAGATTAAAGTTTAATCATAAATGGCGGGCGCATAACGTTTAAGATTTCTTTATCGCTCACCAGGTAACGATGCTGCCCTTGACAAGCTCTACGCCGATATATCGCCCGTCGAACATCTCTGGTCGATGACTGACAAACATTTTGGTTGACTAGCAATGTATTTTCATAATATTTACCATTTTGTTTCCTATATCCTTTCTACATTTACTTCAGTTCCTCACCTCAGAAATATATAAATGAAAAGATTTAGTATAGGCGTTATTATAAAGTATAATAGTTTGAGTTAACGGGTGTGATACTGAGTAACTTAAGCTTACAAAGCTACAAATTCCTTTATTTTCTTTATTTTGTACACTATCTCACAACTATGAATAAATATCGCTTATAAAGAAACAAATTATCAAATGAAATATTATTATAGTCCATGTTAGGTAAGACTAAATTATAAAAGAGTAAAAGGTAAAGGTTCATGACCATAATTAATGGATCACCTATCACCTGTTGCTGGAATAATGAAACAAATAATGTATCTAGTATCCTGGTGGATTAAATGTAGAACGATCGGCTGACCTTGTTCTTTGTTGGAAGAAAGTTACACGAGAAATTTTCAAAGTTCAATACTGAGAAAAAGCATTGTTTACAGAAATTTTAAAAAGTAAGTTAAAATTCGTACGCAAAGTTAACTTTCATATTCGATGAAGCATCAACGAATATGATAATTTTCATATTCATTTATTATAAAATCCGAATTCTTTACGTCTTGAATATAGAGAACTACGTTTTTATCATTATTATTAACGTTACTTTTCTTTGAAACAGTTGAGGCAAATATTTGCAGCCCTTCGAAGATTACTGCATAATTGTAACAAACTCTTAATTACAGCATTTACTGTCTTGTTATGATTAATGGAAAAATAATATAGCACATTCATAATCGCATTTATTGCATGAACAGAATGTGAAAGAATTGAGTGAAAATTATTTTAGATTTCTGTGCACATGCGATATGATTTACTGCAAAACTCTTCATTATACTAATAAGAGGTTTTGCGATAAACCATTTTGTTTCTATTCACAAGTTTGAAAGACTGCGTGCTTACTACTTCCGTTTTAACACTAGCGTAATAAATTGTTGAATTGCATGAGTCTGAAATAGTTGGCGCTTAATATGCTTCCGACCAAGAAATAACAAGCAGTTTTATATCATGCTGGATCCGAGTTGAGCCATACATTCTGTAAACGACGCATTTTAACCTGTAAAGCCACATTTACATCTAAAGTAGTCTAAAGTAATCTACATGTCTAAGAGCATAGCCAATAATCGTATTTTCTGTTTCGCATTGAACAGCACGATTGTTTAAAGTACTATTTGTCCACTTTGCTGACAGGTAGCAAAAATGGGTTTCATGAGATAAAAATGTTTCATATTACAGGCATTCAAAATTGTAATGAACTGGGGAATTCGGTGTTCTTATTGGTATCATGTATATCTTCCAATATAATGAACCTAGGGTCATACGCTTTCTACTGTATTAAAAGTTGACTGTTGTCGAAGAGCCTAAAATTGAGTTAATCTTTTTATCTTAGTCTGACTGCTGTAATTGAAAACATTTTCCTCAGATATCACAGCAGTAGTTAAGAATTGTTACACCTTTCAAGAAGGAAACTCTAGAAATATGGGATGTGCTACTTTTCCATCACAAAGTCTATAAATACTAAGTAATATTCTAAATTTCTTTCAAGATATAAATTAAAACTGATTCTATGAAAATTGTGATTCTTTGATTTACTCTCTGAAATAATACCTACAAAAGTTTTAAAACTTTCATTTTTGAAGCAAAATGCATCAGACTACTACTTAGGGGAGAATATGATTTGCTTATTAACTATTCTCTTTCTTAATTAAAATATATTTTCGTTGAAATCTGGAATATCTGTAACGTTGAATTGTTGCAATTTCTCATTTTCATGGATTAGAAGTCCCTTTATACCGAGACTTTCTTTCAATGCAATTATCTATTTATCTTTTTCTGACGACAGATGATATAAGCAGTCCAGATATTGATTCCTTGAAAAACATTCTTAGGCAGCCTTTTCTTAAGATTTATAAAGAGCTCCGAGAGACATATTTTTGAATTAAATAAACCTTTCTTCGCTTTATTCTGCTTTTCCATAATTCTTATCCATTCATTTATTGTCTCCTTTTTATTCCCTTAGCCTTTTATGCATCCATTAAAAGAATCGTCTGAATGGAGAAATGTCACTTGATGTATTATCAAGATGTACTTTGCTAAAAATAATATATTATAGGCCTCAAAATTTAATGGAAATTTGGGCAAGCTTCAAGATGGGGCAAGTTAAGATATTAATGATGCTGCTTCTGTTGGTAATGCACATTCAATAGATAGAGAAGCTTCGCGGCGAGATGAAACACTTGATTCTTCGAAATGCTTTATCAAATGTTTTTAAAACAATGTAAATGGAATACTTTTTGAAACAAGATTTAAAGATTTTAAAGATCAAAGGAATCTGCACTTTGACATAGATGTATATCATTTCATCTTAAAGGGACATTTCTAAATCGATAAATACCACGAGTTTGCAACAACTCAAATACGTTCTTTTCCTTATGTAATGCAACTGTACATGAAATAATTTTAATTTAACTAGATTTAGTTTTTGCCAGAAAGATTTCAAGTAAGAAACGTTTTCATTTTTTATTTATTACTACTCACAGAAAATAAATCTCAAACAACTAGTTGCTCTGACAGATTATTTTATTAGCTGAAATTTCAGACAATAGAAGGATAAATCTTGGCAAAGTTTTGCCCTCCACACATAATATTGTGATTATCACAGGCTAATGGATTCCCACGCCGTTGAGAAAGTTACTCTTGATAAGATATGGATGTTTATGATGGTGAGGTACTTAAAATCTATCGAGATGTTCGTTGTATAGGTATCGGGTTAATTAACCCGATATCTTATTACTTTATCTGTACTGTCACTTTTGCTTTCCTCAGATCCGATCAATATGCAAATTAGCTGCGTATGCTATATAAGAACAGAATTCTTGAAAGTTAAGGAGAGCTTTTCCAGCGACGTTCTCCTTCGTGATATTTCTTCGCACATCTTTGAAGATTACTCTTGACTGGTATGAGCGTTTTGCTAGCTAAGCTTATTCGCGCTTGCAAAATCCCGATACAAAGTTTGTTAAGAGTTTGAATTGGGAATTTTCAAGAGATATTTACTTTATTTTACTCTGATATTTTTATGCTAGGTTGTAGAGATATTAGATTATTTGGAAGCGGAAGACGGGAAAATTGAGCAATGCCTTCGCCGGGATTCGAACCACGGACCTCTTAAATATGCGCCGAACGTGCTGACCACTACACCATGAAGACATGCGAAGAAGGCGGGAGAAACACCTTATAAGGTTAAATCCCTCAAGTAGCGGAGACTGAATTGTAAACACGAGCTCTGCTCTGTTAAAATTTAGCATAAAGGTTATTTAAACTCATCACTTAACAGTCTAACAAGGAAACGAGTTAGTATGTTAGTCACAAGGAATACGTTCAGTCGGTGGCTCTCTGTAAAGCCAGAGGAAATACGAAATGCTTCCGTTTCATCCTTTATAGAGATCTGCATCAAATTCTTGTTTGAGCTTAGCGTGCGCCCTCGGTTTTGCCTCGTGTGCTCAGGCATACCCGCCTTTTTTGTTTGCTGGGGTAAGCGACAAAGAAATCACTGTCAGATTAGAGAAGGAGGCAGGCCATGTTCATACATGAAAAAAGAGCTGAAGCGCAAGGCTTCAGATACTCCTTCATCACACACGTTGGCTTCCCACTTCTTTACCACATATACTTCTTCATCACACAAGTTGACGACAAACATTTCTCACGATTAACAGGATTTATTACTGTACATGGTCCCTTTTCTGACTATTTCCGACGTCCCTTTCCTGGCGTCAGGAAGACAGATTTCTATGGCGGAGAGGGAACTCTAGACCATTGTCTTATCATCTGCCCACTTACCAGAGAACACCATTTTAAAACCCCAGTAAGAATATAGACTCTAGATGTATGCATACAATGTACTTTTCTTTGGAATTTCACTTAAAACACTTTTCTTGATTTCAAATACAGTACACTTTATTATGTATAATTATATACAGCACACTCTATGTATATCAAGCATTTATATACACCGTGCCCACAAAACTCTTTATGCGATCTTCATGTTTGCAACCGTTGGTTATAGACATATATTTTCAACTGCAATAATGTTTCGAATGATTCAAATATACATGTTTTGGCTTTTTTAAATTTGTAAAAGTTAGAAAACCTAACATTTTATACTGTCCTCTTGTCCCTGTAGTTGATATTAATTTCTATTCACTATAAAAAGCAAAATATAAAGATTTTAACTCCTGCAAAAAATAACAGAAGTATTTAATTTAGAAAAGTGAAATTATTAACACACTTATATCGCAAGCTTATTTTTATCCTGTAATGTCATTTATTAATATTCTTTTATGATTCACTACTATAAAACATTCTTTAATTAATAGTAGTGTTACATATGATATGACATAAGATATGAAGAAATGTTCACACGAATTATTTATAAGTTTTTGATGCTAAAAATATGTAATACAAGATCTGATGCAGTTTGATTACTTTAGAATCATCAGCTAATATTCGTACAAAAATTAATTCAAGTACAAACATTTTTCAATTTCAATATGTGTAAATAATTTAATGTTAGATTATGTTATTTTAATATGTCGAAGCATACGACGTTTCTCTGCTTAAGAGAAGGGATACCTTCGAAGAAGGGAAACTGGCTGGTACTCATGTTAAAAACCATGGAAACCGATTGTTGTGCTCAATAGGACGACTAGAGTTAAAACACTCTTGATCCACTTTTAAATATTTATTGAATATGATAAATACGAAATAATTTTGGATTGTATGTAAACTGAAATATTCGTCTTGTGCGTTCTCATTAATATTCTACAAAGGCCGTGTTGGCCAGCCATACTGGTTAAAAATCTAATTCAGGTGTGAATAACCTACAGAAGCTATCGCAGACCAATTCATATTTCAAGTGCCTGTCTGTCTCTCTCTCTTGCTAGTTTCTCGTGTTCTCTGTTCTCCTTCGCTGGTAGTCAAGGAAGATGATTGGCTGAAGCGCCGAGATGCATAACAGCACCCATGCAAACAGCCGTTCGCCTGGGTTTGTACCTGGATCGAATTACCAGTATTCTGCGGTCTTAATCATTCGGCCACTTAAAGTAATTTTACGAGTTGGCTATGTTCCAGTACTGAAATCTGCCACTGTTTCCTAGAATCTATCTACAACCCAAATTCAATAAGATTCTGAGAAAAAAGATCTTTTTTTGAAAAAAACAAGGTAATAATCGATACAGTCTGCAAAACGGTGCTCTTCAGTTAATCTATTAAATCCGGAAACCCTTTACCAATATTTTATATTTAGTTAAGTACAAATATTTTTCTTTTCAATATTTGCACAACCTTTGAATATGATCTCAGACTCTGAAATTAAATATAACAGTTAATTTTTGGCGTTCAGGAGTCAAACTTTTTACGTTTTTTTATAATTAATCTAAATATGACTACAGAAATCGGAGGCCCATATATGGAGTTGGATTTCGTAATTTTTTCAAAACTGACATTTTTAAATTTAAAAGCATCATGAATATTTTTCTTCTTTAAAAAATTTTTGTAACTGTTTATATGTCTACTACCAATGATTGGTGAAATAAAGGTAACATGAGAATTTTTATGAATACAACATTGGCAGAATATTGAAGTTACACCAATTGCTATAAATTAGCTTAGTTACGGAAAAGCATTGAAGGGTTATCAGATTGGGGAAGAATACTTTCGTAGAGGCTTTCTAAAAAGAAATAGCTAACATTTACGATACACGCCACGAAAATGACCATGCATCAGCCTCTTCGCAAACATTCGAACTGAGGACGGACTTACTAGATTTCGACTTCCTAGCTACTTCATTAGATCATCAAGTCTTCCATATTTTACAAAAGATGTATCAAGTTTCTTATCGATATAATAAATATTACTAACTGAAGTTCCTTTGTTAAGATTCACATGTAGTATATACTCAAATGAACTAACTGGTATTTTGTTTATGTGCACTTTTAATACATTAAGTATCTTAGACGGATTAGTTCATTTATCTTGTCTAAAACACTTAAAAACAAGAATAATTCTACGATTCCATATTTGAGAATGGCTTTGTTGAAAAGATGACTTTAAAACTATGTACCTTTTTTAGAGTTAATGAACATATTTATGTTCCTTCTATTCTTTTATAAGATTTCTTGCACCACAAGGCAGCAGGTAAAGACTGAGTACATAAGACGCCTGGACTTACGATAAATGATCAGGTAGTTTCCTTTGACTCTATCAGTCATGATGTCCAAGCAATCCATGTAAGTTCTAAAGGCTCACCATACTCTAGATGAAGCATGCTCCGTCGAGCAGCTCCAAGCCCCCACAGTAGTTTATATTCATCTAAAATTCTATATTAGCAATTTTTAGTATACTTTATCAAATTTCAATTCGTTTGGTGTTGAGTAGGTAGCAATCATTCCTTTAGCGTTCCCATTTCTATGCAGAAATACGTTCGTAGTTCTTCATAAATTGGTCAGCAATGACATGATGCTTTCTAGTAAAAGAAGGAATGGAAACGTTTGTACGCAATATCTTTCCTACCTCAATAATATAAAGTATACAACTTTGTTAATAGGTAGGGAAATTCAACACATTTATAAAACAAAAATTTGTTTCTTACGACAAAAATGATTTAGAATTCAGTTTGATGTCTCGCCGTTAGAAATACCTTTACTAAAAACCCAGATATATTATTGTTAAACATCAAATAATTGAGTTGTAGCAGAAATAAAATTTAACATTCTTTTGATATAATTGCTAAAATGTTAATTTCACATTACATAAGCTCAGTTTTCTGATAAAGCTATTCTGGACAATATTTATTTATAGTCATGGTTTCTTTAAAAAGGATAAAATAAATGAAAATCGATGATCATTTTAGATTTCAAAGGAAACAGCCAGGGCACATTTGCAGTTAAAGTCACATTTGACCATAAATTCTCAAGTAAAGACTATTCATGTTGAGCTAGAATAACAGTTTCATCTTAGTAGATGATGGTGTTCGGTTTTTGGAAGATGCTGTTTACGTAAATATTGAATGATGTAGGATCCATAATGCATTTTTCAGGCACGCCTGCTTTAGTAACGAAGTAGATGGAGAGCTATCTTCTGCACGAACTCTTTATTAGTAGGTAGAAGATAATAATGTTTGGCGTGATGCAGTGCTAGTTTTATGCATTTGTAAATGTAGGTGGCTAAGGGTTTCATTGAGGATATACTACATATTTTTATCTCTGCGACTACTTGAGCTTTTCTTTCACTCAATTTACTTGATGAGTCACCTACCTTTTCTTCTAAGAACTGATTTAAAAGGAGAACTGATTTAAGTATGTCCTGATTTTCTGTGTGCTTTGTTGGAAAATCACCTGAAGAATTTGCTATCAAATTATTGTGGAGCTAATGATTTTAATTCTGATTTCTTCTTCATTGTAACCTAAATTTTTAAGAGGCTAAAATAAGATTGCGATCTCAAATTTAAATGAAATTTCCTTAAATTCTATTACAAATAATACAGAAAAGTCTAATTTGGATACCTATATCTAAATACCCCTTTTTTAATCAAATCTCATTTCACTCTTACGTATACAACTAGGGGGAAAATATTGCACAGTAATAATCTGAAAGAAGAAAGATGGTTAAAATAAAATGAAGAAAAGATCCGATTTATATCTTGCATTGCCATAAGTTGCTTTGTGTTGCCCAGCAGGCCTCTCAAGGTTTTTGCTTGTTTTTGTTTTTCTTACTTTGTGAGTAGTTTAACCGATAATTTAAAATCTAATCTTGTTTACCAAGAAACTATATTCGAAGTCTATCTTAATAAGCTACGTTCAACACTTGTAGATTTGCCCATTAATTACATAGCTAAATGATTAATACAACTTACATTTCAGTAAAAACATTTAATCAAATTCTATAGTAGTACTAATCTGTTTCATATTTTGTCATTTAAAAGCATTTTATGAAATTTATCTAAGATGTAATACACTCATTTTTTCCGGTTTCCTTTACAGAATCATACGTTCCCTTAAAAGGAAATCTCAAAATTCAGTTTCTCACATTAAGCTAAGGGTTATATGTTTTGTTTATATTATTTAAATTAAAATAAACTTGACTTGTAAATATATGATTAAAGTTGTGAAAAAAGAATACTTATATTTTCTTTATGCTTCTACTCATTTTCCAAATCAAAGATATTTTTTTCAGCTTGATCTTTAAAATAATGGAAATGCTTTTTAAAATTAGATAAAAAAGTAGCGTTAGATCGACGCAGACTTTGAATAAAATTCAAGAATTTCGAAGGACTGATATATAATATATCTAATATCCATTTTCACTGTAATCAATATAGGTGTATATATATTTTTGAAGTATCAAAACATTTAAACCATTCATAGAGAAATTGTTATGTATATATACGTGTGTGTGTTTGTGAGTACAGTATAATGTTATTTAAGTAAGAAAAAATTATTAAATTATTAAAAATTTTTCAATCTATGCTACTTGGCTCTAAAATCTATTATTTATACCCTAATGTATGATTCATTTACAAAATACACACACACTTATATATATATTAAGTGAATGTTAAATTAAAGTAAATTAAATTATTTCGAATTAATAATATTAATTTGAATTTTTCCCATGTCAATATATCAGCGCTTTTTATCCTATGCCAATATAGCAGCGCACTGAAAAAACATAAATGGCGTTGGAACGATATACGTACGACGAAAATTGCCGGTGTAAAACATTTGCAAAAAAGAGCATTGTAAAAGACAAATGAAAACATAAGACAGGAGTGGGTAAAATCTTTAATTAGAATTACACGTTTTCAAAGTATACGACCTTTGAAGGTAGAGTCATCTCCCGCAAATTTGCAGTTCCGCAGCCACCGCGATTCCCCGAATTCTCCCGATGAATTTCTGGTTCTGGGGTTAGCTGAAATCTAAGCTGTACAGACTAAATCCACAAGATTTGAAAGACTTAAAAGTTGTCATAAAATACAAAGTTGCACAGATTCCTTTTGAGATTGTTACGTTCGTTATTTTGCTACCAAGCTTCGGCATGCAACGCGTTATAGTCTGCGAAGGTGGGTATGTTGAAAACACGTAATTCCAATAAAAGTTTTTTTTTCCTCTCCTCTCTTGTTTTGTTACTTGTCCTTCACAATGCTATTCTTGGTAAATAGTTTACGCCGGCAATTTTCGTCAGACGTGTATCATTCCAGCGCCGTAGCTGAAGAATTTGCACAAGTAATAATGGATGTTCTCGTTCAAAAATTTCGGAATGCTTGGTTCAGTGGATAGGCCGCTAGGTGGTTCATATGTCGACGAAGTGTTTTCATGACCCCCCTGTATATATATACATATAGATATACAGATTCACAATAAAAATAATTAAAAATAAATTAAAAAGCCTATGACTTGCGCTAAAGCTGCAAAGTAATAAACCAATAATTCATAATAATTTATAATAAGAAAATTTTCCATGTACCATCTCCAAGGAACAGAAATTCAGTTTAAAATCATCAATGAAAAAACGTTTTTGTCAGAATTTTAATAGGTATTTTAAATTCGTATTTTCTACACCACCTTTGCTTTAAAAACATAAAATCTCCTAAGAAAAACTTTTAATTGCAAAAATGCCAAAATCAAAATATAAATTTTTAAGTATTGAAAAAGTAATTATTGTCATTCATCGCAGATTAATCGACTTATCAAGGGGATAAATCAATCTACCATCAATTAACAACAACTAAATTAAGAGAGAGTGTTTCATCTTACTTTCAAGAAAGCATCTCCGTCCATGTGATTTTAAAATTTTGCAGGCAGGTTGGTTAATTTTAGCTTACTAGTTTGATCTTTAAATTTCTAATTTGTTACTTGTTGTTACCTTTAATTTTAAGGACTATATCATTTTTGGTCTTCTTGTGATTTTGAATTATTTTTTTAATGTTCTAAAACATATACTTTTGTTTTTACATTTGTATTTGAGTTTGAAAATGAAAGTGCAGCTAATGTCTTTTAAATTAAGCATCCCGTTCAGTTTAATTAGTGAGAAACTTTAAAGATTATTTGCTGTTTAACAGGATTCTTTCGGCTTCAATGGACTAATGTCTTTATTTCGATTGAGTATTAATTGTGACTTAAGATTTAGATCTAGCAAATAATTTGATGCTTACTTGCAAGTAAGATGAAACAGTCTCTCTTAATTTAGTTGTTGTTAATTGATGGTAGATTGGTTTATTCCTTTCATAAATCGATTAATCTGCGATGAATGAAAATAGCTACTTTTTCAATAAATAAACATTTTTACTTTTTATTTTGGCAGTTTTGCGATTTAGGTTTTTCTTAGCAGATTTTATGTTTTTAAAGAAAAGGAGGATTAGAAAATGCGAATTTAAAACCCATATTAAAATTCTGACAAAATTTGTTTTTTCATCGATGGTTTTAAACTGAATGTCTGTTCCTTGGAGGTGGTATATGGAAAGTTTTCTTATTATAAATTATTATGAATTATTGATTTATATGCATATAAATATATAGATAGATAAATAGATTAGTATATAGATAGATAGATACTTATACATATTTATATATATATGACATTTATTTGTATAATATCGTTTTTGGAGATGATCAGATCAGGTACCTTTTCACCAGGAGGATAAAATGGAAGAAAACCTTTTTATGGCTCCTGAAGAAGACACAGAAGATGATGCAATTTTTTCTTCTGGAGAATAGGGAGTTATATCTGATCACTGTCGAAATTAACAGTGTTTTATTCACATTGTACGTCAATCTAAGACTGTTTCTTGTCTAATTTACAATTTTGCGTTACAGTTTGAATAAAAATGCCATTTCTGAAACAAATTTTAAACGTAATCTGATAGTATTTAAAAATGTATTGTACTATAAAGTAATGTACGAAATTGTACATTTGGTACGTAATTTTATATAATATTTAAGAATGATATCTCATACATTTTTTCTGTCTGTCATACTAGATTTGTACAATTCTATGAATTTTTTGTTACTATAATAAGTCGTATTTTGCCCCTTATAATTTTAATCTATTTTTAGGATTTGCAACGTCCGCAAAGGATTTCGTTACTACAGAGCTTAAAGCAATGTGGCCACATCAAATGTCTTCTGTTGACAACTTTGGTTGTGAGTTGCGCGGCAGTTGTTTTCTGGTGCAGAGTAGCCAAAGTGAGTCGTCTGGTTGTCAATTTCCACAACTTTCCAGTAAGCAGCAGAGAGAAAACAAGTCCTTGTGACGATGGGTACATCTACATTCCATTCGCATTTATGGTCATGCTGTACCTAGTATATCTAGTGGAATGTTGGCATTCGTCAACTAGGCTCGAGCTCACCTACAAAGTAAACGTTGAGGATGTATATCAATACATCGAACAAATGCGGGAGGCTCAGCCCATCATTTGGTGGAAAGCTATTTCCTACCATTATATAAGACGCTCCAGACAGGTTAGTAATAGAAGCGTGGATAAAATAAGTATTAAAAAACTTTTTTTAATTTGTTAATCAAAGTGGAGCTAATAACAAGTAGTTAAGCATTCGAGTTTAATAAAGAAGATAAAAGATCACTTTGGAAATTTAAATAAAACCTTCCATTTTTTTTCTGACAGTCTTGCAAATGTTCTGAAAAAGCTTCTTCTCTTTGCCTCCAATTCGTTTTATAACAAATTTGTAAGATCATAATTTGTCAGTTGTGTTAGTCACTGCATAATTTGTCAATTTAAACTTGAAGGGTTTCCCTTACTTTGCATAACAAATTTGTTTTAAGTTTAATACCTTTCCTGAACCTATCCACTTCCCCTAGTATTTTCTCGCCAGGATGTAAATTTAAAGTTAAGTGAAGTGAATATTTAAATGGGTTATTCAGAGCAAGTTTTCGTTAGCCAACGCACTTTTCGTTGCTATCTCGCTGTTACGTTAGTAAGCCTTTTGGCCATTTCGGATTATCATCACGCCTGTTAGGTTTTTGAGAGTCAACCTGTTAAGTGTAAATTAACGTGATAATCCAGCACTATTCTATTTTAGATTCGACTTCAATTATATTCTACATTTAAGTTTCCCACCGCAAGTTGACGCTGTTTGGTAACGCACGAAGATCGTGCCTTTCTGTTAAACTTTGATTTAATAAAGAATTACCTTTCACCCTTCTTCTGTGCTGGTAATTCATTTGCGCCTGTGCGAGAATTCTCCAGGTTCATTATAGGATCTATTCTTAGTGTACATGGAATAAATAGACAGATCTTACAAACTTAAATGATAATTAATTAAAATTTGCTAGCTCTTGAAGAAGAACAAATATTGCTACTTACAAATAAACGTATCCTAGCGTGTTATATTAAGTCTATCTATCAGTTTATTAATAAAATGGCTGCGACTTATATCTTGTTTTAATTTCGGGTAGTTTTATGTAGTCTCAGAACTTTAACAACCCGAATACCTTCAGTGATAATACAAATACATTTGCATCAATATCATTGTTATCACCATTTTAGTCCAGCGTATTGTGGCAAATATTATTGTTATTTCATTTCATAGTGTTTTATGTTTATTTCCATACTTTCCTCCTTCGATAATTTAAGGAATTTTACGAAAAAGCGCAGTATGTAGATCGTAAATAGCAAATACAGATACATGGTAATGCATTAAAATGCTTCCAACACAATAAAAAATATGAAGCACTAAAAAGTGACATATCACTTATTAATAATATCCATTTCCTCTGAATTTACAAATTAAAGCTCAAAAACATTAATCTATCCCACCTTAGTCATGGAAAACAGAATTATTTGAACTGCATACACATCATAAGAGATTTTCATTATGTTGTGTTCTTAAGAGAAAACTTTAAAGTTGCGTACGGATAAGTTAACTGTATGTTAAACGTAAAGAAGACGTAAAAATGACAACCTGAAATCGTTTCGCCAGCAAGTAAGCAATAAACGCGAAATAGTTATTCAATAACTGATATTCCGTATCATTCAGCACCTAACGTGCCGATAACGTTGCAACAGATGTTATACTGTGAATTCATAATTTTTTTTATTACGTATGTTCGTAACGACCTGACTTCCTGCTATAATTTGGACCCAGAACAATCTGGTTCACAAGTTGCTTTTGCCCTCTGAACAACTGAAACTAGAATGGGTTTTCGGTAAGTTCTACTTAAGATTGGGAATCTGTTGGATAATTTAGATGGCATAGTGCTGACGCTAGTGCTTTAAATACGTAATTTGAAAGAATGCACCCTTCACGTATGAAGTAAATAGAAACAAGCCTTTTAAAAAAACGGTATGTAATAATATTTCATACAAATGTTCAAACATCAGGACATGTTAAGAATATATATCGTGACATAGGTTTTGTTCTTTTCGTTTGCCTTAAATAATTACCCATATTTCATATTGTTACGGATTTCATATTTATTTCGCTATTTATTTAGAATTGTAATTAAAATAGTTTTATTTTCCCGTGCAAGGCAGACGATTTAGCTACGTCGGAAAAGTAAAAATACGAGAGCATGCATTTAATAAGTAAATATCTCGTAATTACTGTTGCCATCCACAACTATCGAGAAAAATCAAGGTTTCACCAGAACATTCTAGTAAATAATTAAAAAGCTTATAAAAGGCGAATTGAAACACCTCATCTCAGTTGTAGTTGTAGCTGTTTTAAGCGAACTCTTTGGTTACTTAATGCTGTGATCGATTGTAGCGAATTTGCTGTGAGATTGGATTAACTTTATCTGTTTTGAAGTGAATTCTGTTTAATGTTTGCGATATTGTGATATTCTACTAATATCTCTGTGGAAATATTTCAGCATTTTGTTTTATTTCTTGTGAAAAGAATAAATTTTGTTAACGTTTTTAACAACTGGGGCATTCAATCCATTACGAAACCGTACGCACGCAACAATATATTGTCTGCGATTCATAAGTCTGCAGATGTTATGGGTAAATGCCATAAATATAGAATATAGAAATATATTTAACAACAATAAAAATTGTCTTCCATTTTAGTCAATTACTGTCCTTTTTGGTCATTAAAATGTCTATCAAGAGATAATGAGAGCAAATAAGTTGGCTATAAATACCATGATGAAATAAGGAAAGAATACCAAATGAATACTTTATCTGCAATTTGAATGAAAAGCTTCCAAAACATACTTAAAAGGAAAGGTATAAGAAAATACTTATTGAAAAATAATCCAGTAAGTGACAGCAGAATTTGCTTTCAAAAGTATTTAAGTATACGAGTATTTATACATTATTCAATCCAGTGGAAAAAATGTTTAAAAAATTGCTATTTAATTATCATTTTGTTAAAATAACAAGAGACCCAGCTTCTTCCAAAAATTACAGCATCAAAAAATTAAAGCACTCGATGGATTCTCCAGAACCACTGCATCATCAAAATGCATTCTCTACGCTAAAAGGCATTGATATTTAAAAACAATAGGTGACATTTCTTGATGAATGAGAATCGAAGGCAGATGCAAGCATTCAACGAGATGCAAAAAGTCTACTTATATTTGCTTAGCCTGTTGTTTTCTTCCTTTACGGAGTTCACAGTGCCACCGAACTCTTATTCCTTGCCATTTTTCTCGCCTTCATTTTTTACCCTCATATATTCCCCATTCGGATCGTCTTTTTTGACACCCTAGAGATTTTCTCAAAGTAGATGAACTGAATTTCAAATAAGGTTATTGAAAGGTCACCACCGAATTTTTCGCTGCCTTTTATGTACTCAATTCTCTCGAAGAGCAATTCCCTCTGCTCGTTAATCAAATCCTCTGTGCGTGACTGTAACAGATCATGAATGTCAGCTACTAGATCTCGTGCTAACTGTACATTAGGAAGTCCTCAGGCAGGCATTTTTGGGGAGAATAGATATTATTTTCTCTCGCTTAAATTTACTAACGGTTATGAAATAAACAAGATAAATATATACGCAATTATTAACAGTTATCACTTAAATGCTTAAAATGTCTATCATTCTCTGAAACTTTCAGTGCACATACATATTTTTCATTCAGAAAACAGGCATAAGGGCCTAATTTAATTTACTAATTAGCATCTTCATTATTCTCTTATTCCTTTTAGCTTCACTTTATTAATAAAATTGTTTTCATATTCATTCGTAAAGTTTTATTACTTTGTTCAACAGCTAACTTTTTCGACTGATTTTTTTGCATTTCTTTTTTTTCCCTAATCGTTTCAAAAATACGTAACTGAAATCTTTATTAATAAAAACACTTAAGACTTCCTCTAAAATGCTTCTAGTCTGATTAAAACAAAAGTAACTTAGACTACTGTATATAATAGAAAATTCAAGCATTTGCCTGCTCATAATACTTGATCTGTGTGTTGTATACACAGCTAAATTCCTGCAGAATTGAAACGTTTCGAAACCTAAGTTTATTTCAGGTTTATTTGATTCAGTCGGTATAAACGTGCATCGTAGTAGTCTTTTTCTAGCATTTTTCAGCTAATTCCCTAGCTTTATTGCAAATAGTTTCTGGAAACCGTGAGTTGTATGACCAGCTTTAAAGAGATAACTGTTTACTTGTTAAACTTCTAAATTGTGAGCGAAAGATATGGTAATAAACATTCGTACATTAGAATTTGAAGCTTGTGCGAAAATTGTAATATTTTGAGTTAGAATTTAGAGTACCTTTTGGGATAATAACTAGCTACATTACGGTTAAAATTTAATTATAGGCATGTAGTTAGGTGTTATGTCTTAACAAGTGTTTTGATGGGGCAAATAAAAGAATATAAGTAGCTATAAAGTAACCATCACTTTACTTTTGCGAGGTTTATTATTCGTTTTATAAATTTATTATCTATAGAATTTGCCGGTTATATTCCTGTCAACTCTTTTTATAATCTTTTAAATTTATACTCCTAATTCAGGTAGGAAAAATTTCTAAATTGGAGTTATTTAATTTCTCTAACCTAGCTTCTGCACCACAAAAACTCAGATTAGCTTATATTAATCTTCTAGCTTTTACAATAAGTGTATTAAAGTTATAGATTTTACAATAAGTAAAATAATGTAAAAAAAATTATTGACCCACATTTTAATGAAGCCCACAGAATGTCTCCAAATTAAGAAAAGTAACACATTTTAAGATTAGTCCAATTAATTCACCTACACTCCCCATTTAGAGTTTTAATTTATCAAAATTTCGTGATAGTATCACTACTGAATTAACTCTAATTCCCGAAGAGATAGCTTAAATTTTTCAGGTATACTTGAGATTTCATCAAAGAGTATTACTTAATGGTCCAAATACTTCGTAATCCTTGATGTTTCATCGTCTTTGCTCATTAAATAAAGTGTACCTTGAGGTTTCTCTTTAAAACCTTTTATGTAGTTGAACACAAAATGCTTCAGTAATTACTAAGATTTGTTTGTCGAAAGCTTGGTATATTTATTCAGATTGCCTTGCATACATGATTACTTCCAATTCACATAGATCACTTCTTTAAATACTCATTAATCTTTGTCCATAAGTGATTACACAGTCCAGCACTTATTATGAATTAAACCCTTAAATTGAAAAACTGCAGTCATCAGAAATTTGCTTTTTGTTTCTTTTTCAGTTTAAATGTAGTATTCCTTCTATTAATTTCTTTTGTTGTTTTTTAGATTAAGTAAGATGTAGAAAATTTTTTACGGCTTGAATTCTTCCTTAATTAATAATATGTAATTAGTAATTAACAATTTTTTGCAATGCTTCGTTTACTTCCATGCAATATTTTACACAATTTAAAACTATTGAATAATTTTGAGCGCTTTCCCTTTTAGTTCTCTACCAGTATTATTAACTCTGAAGTTATATAAGTTATTTATTCTCTCCATTCGTTGTTACAGAAAACGTTTTCGGGGCAAAATATGTTATTTTCGAAGCTTGTTCTCAATACATCAATTTCGAGATTTATTATTAAAATTATACAGGAAGGCTTTCTTACATTGATTAGCGAAAAGGCGATAAACGCTATTAATAATCCCATACCCAGTCCACAGCAAAGGGAATCATATATTAGTTTTTTGAATAGTAATACTATTTTTATGCTGTATCAGAATTTACACTATGTTATTGGAAAAGTGCTATATAATTTAATGAAAACTCACAGAACACAATTTTCAGTTCCTAAATAAATGAATACCAAAGAGGCAAAAGTTAGAAAAAGCTTAAACATTTTTTCTATACAAATATTTTATTTAAGAAGATTGTTTTACATTTAATTTACTCAAATTGTGCATTTGTTTATTTGTTTATTTTCATCGTAAGTTGATTAAAGTACTAGTTGCCTGAAAGTTATTTAAAGCAACTGAGCAGCATAAAAGATGTATAAGAAAAGTAAACAATGTGCGTGGACTCTTCGATTCACCAAATTTCTAAAGAACATATATTGTTCTTCATAAAAGGCAAGTCAAATGAAAATGTACAAGAGCAGTTTTTAAGTTCATTTAATTTTGATATGTGTGTTTTTAGTTTTAAATACGTATGTTATTAGAAAATATTTAATACCTTGCTATTAGATTCACGAGTATTACTAATTTGCTTACGGTCATATTGTGTGTTTTATGTATTAATTTCTAATTAATATTTCTGCGTTCAGTGATAATATTACCTTCTGTGGGCGAGGAAGGGTTCTGATGTTCGTTTTTTCAAATACTTATTCTGAAAATTGTTCCATTAATCGTTTAGCACGTTAAGTACCAAGTCTGTTTTATATTCCCTTCCGTTTAACCCGCGATATACGATTTCACAGATATGCTGGCGGTTGGAAATCTGTAGATTTTGATAGAAGATTATAGTTTTTTACATTCTATATTGTCAGTAAACAGTGACTGACGCGGCTTTAACGAAAAATGTACTTTCAGTCACCGGTGACTATGCAATTTGAAGGGAAAGTATAGTGTCAGTCACTGATGACTGATGATGGGCATGAATAATACGCGATATGATACATAAAGTTGAGGAAATCTAGAGTAATCTAGAGGAAATCTCAAGTAGAGTACTGTGATACATTTCGTGATATCTGTGTTTGTGTGTTCCATACGTGTACAAATTTTTGCAAAACTTTACATTTTAACGGAAAGCAAGCTTTTAAAATTCCTCATTTCTTTCCTAATAAAAACTACGTGCTGCGAATATTTTTTTTCTGAAATGTGTATTTTAATTATTTTGGCTTCGTACGAGATACGAACTGTTAAAAATGTACTCCGTCCTTGAAGACCTAAAAGCACTTCATTCATAATTTCTAATACCGACATTGTGAATATTGCTTCATCGTACTGTGTTAACATTCTAACTGTTACAGGTAAAGTATGATGTAGTTATGTATGCACTCTCTTGCTTGTTCATACATCCTAGTTATACCACATATTTTTCTAAACATGGACTTCATAATTTTTGATAAAAAGAAAACTGCAGGAGCAGTTGTTGTCATTTTTCAGGCAACAAATTTTCTTTCTACGTAGTTACTTTCTTAATTCTCTTTTTGAAAAGAGAATAATAATAATAACAAAATTCTTAAAATTTCTTTTAACAAGACATGAGTTTTATTTTCTGCAAATGAAAGTCCTTACAGATAAAAGAGTTGCTTGAATAGACAGATTGTTGCGGAAAAAATAACTCCCTCGCGTAGCTGATACAATGCAAAAGAACTCGCGTCTCCTTAAAAAATCAATCAACTCAAAGACCCTTCCTAATGATATAGGGAACAGTGTAAATGAGCATTTTTTATGCGAACATCTTATTGTCGCTCAGCAGCGTGGAAGTATCAAATAATAGTCTGGAAATTAAAAAACGTATATAAAAAGGGAAGCATCTACAATTATCAGGTTCTTTGAAAAAAGACGGATTCCTCTAAAATATTTCCGAAGGAAATACCTGATGCTAATTAAAGTTTTCTGAAGCATAAAAAAGCGCCATTTCACTGCTTTTCGGTGCAGCAATCATTCATTTTAGTTCTTAAAAAGTAACCATTGACAGGATAATTATCTAAACAAATTTTTAAAGTCATGAACTAGTTCGAAAATTATGCCGAGCCATAAAGGATCGTAAGATGCATTACAAATTTATTGTGATTAACTGAGCATCAAATATTGCCGTGAGTAACACAGCATCACATTTCAGTATTTAGTGAGTTCTTAAACGTAATTTTTCATGCCATGTCCAAAAATTTAATTAAAAAAGCAAATCATTTTATGTAAAAATATAACCTAAATATAAATAAAAAAATAAAATTAAATAAAAATAGAAATTAAATATTAATATAACTATGTGTAAAATAAGGTTTCTCAGCAGATATATGGAATTCTATCGTGTATTGTAGAGTTCTAGAGCAGGGTTTCAAATGGGGTCGGTACAGAGCCCCGGGGTTCGATGAAATTTTAAAGGGGGTTAATGATGATTAAGGGATCAAGAGCCAAATATGCACCAGTAATTGACCCGCATAATAAACATCCTATTGATCACAAAAAATTTACTAATGAAATTTTTAATTAATTGTGTTTTATATAGAACTATATCATACAAAATAAAATTTAATTAAAACACATGCGTACTTTAAATTTTGGAATTTAAAAATCATCCAAGAGAATTACCCACCAAAAATTAAAATTTGTTTCCGACCCAACAAGAAGCAATTTTTTAACAAAGAACAAAACAATTTTTAGTCAAATATTAAAAGAACTGCATAGATATATCTAGCACAGCAGTCACGTAAATAAAAAAGTAAACTTTTGTGAGATTAGAATCTGTAATATTTTTTCTCTGAAAACTTCTTTATATTTGTAAAAATAAAAGTAATGATAATGCCAAAATAAATAAGTGAATAAATAAATGGGTATAAGGAAAAAACAAACCTAATAATCTATTTTTTACAAAAAGTTTTCACATTCTCAGTATAATTATTAGATTTAAGTCATTTATGTGAAAGTTTTTATAGTATTATTTTGTTGTATGCTGAATATCATAAAGAACAATGTAAGGGTAACGATTTCTCAGTCTGTAGTCCAAAGACTACACATAGCCCTCAAAACCTCCCCCTTTTTATCTAGATTTCCAAAAAAGACAAAATTAAAAAATTCAAATTAATTGCTTACACTAAACCCAAATACGAAATTATAGTATAAAATCTCAGATTTTGAAAATTGCACATGGCAATCAATATCGTTTTCCCCCAAACACCAACGTTTTACGAAATTTATTACGGGTTACACTACCTACGAACTTCTACCTCTAGTATTAGCAACAAAAGAGCCATTTAAAGCAGGAGGTTTCTAATGCTTCTTTCCAGCATACATTCAAGCATAGAGCAACTGTAAAAGAATAGACAGGCTCATCCCTTTAATGAATGTGAATATCAATATTTATTTAATTTTTTGTTTGTGAGGTTAAGATTATCTAAACTCTAAAAGACTCGAATTATTAAATACAAACAAAAAAATTTTCTTCGATTAATTTATTTCTTATTTGATACTAATATAAAATTAAACGAATTTTAATTAACTGTATTTTGGGAATATAAGAGCACTGATAGTAACATACTCTAAATGAGCTGCTTTCGAAAGAGAGAAGAAGAAAGTGGTCAGTAGAAGATTCCGATTTATAAAAGTGGTCCCCACTTGAAAAATGTTTGATAAACGCCGTTATAAACGAAACGTAACAGGTCTAGACTGTTTACTAACTGCATAATACCCGTAATCTCTTGGAGAGTTTCCTCTTTGTATTAAAGTGTTTCAACTGATCTAATAACAGAAATTTAAGTTTGAAATCCAAATTAAAATGCTTTAATTTATTCTGAACCCTCATTTTAGGATACCAAATCTAACAAAAATCGTAAATTAAAATAATTCGCTCGTAAGGCCAATTTAAAATCTTGATAGACGTTTCTGTATTATTTATTTGGAAGTTAACAAGTCAACGATGCAGCATTTGACATTTTATGAAATTTTGAGCTTATTTTGTAAAGTTGTGAAACTATTTTAGGAAATTTTGAGCTTATTTTGTAAAGTTGTGAAACTATTTTAGGAAATTTTGAGCTTATTTTGTAAAGTTATGAAACTATTTTATGAAAATACTCTTATTTTATAAAATTTGAAAACTAAACTTAACCTTACCTAGGCAACTTCAAAACTGCTATCAGCTTTAATACGCAGCGAGATCGAACAGTTGCAGCGATATCAGACTACACATTATTGCCAATTTTAAAGTGTAACGCTGACTTATCACTTAAACACTTTCGGCTCAAAAGTGAGAGAATAAAAGGAGAGTAATGAAATTAAAACTGGTTAGTAAATATAACGCCTCATTATTCAGCTAGCTCCTTATAACATCTGATTCATAAAATAAGAAATATTAAACTCGATTCGAAGCGTACTAAAGTCTGTTACTTTAAAATAGTTACTCCAAGGCCTTTGATCCCCCGCCATTTTCGACTGTAACTCGTGTCGTCAGCATTACACAGCACTTATTTTTTTTACAGCATTTGAGAGTCTAGTTAAAGTTAGCTTTCGTTCGTGCACTTTTCAAGATGCAAAACACACTGGACGGAAATGGAATAAAAAAAAAAAAGAAAAAAAAGAAACCAATTTGGCAACTCGCCCATCTGCCGCAGCTGTTGTTACCATAATTACGAAGCAATCGGGAGAAAATGGCCTTGAAGTCCTTGTTATAAAGTAGCAGACTATAGTGTGTTTTGCTTAGTTCTGTTATTTTTTAATATTTATTGAGAATATGAATAATGCATGATGTTTTTAAAAGTGAAAATTGTTCCTTTTTATTAGGTCACACGATACCGGAATGGAGACGCATACACCACATCTCAAACTTATTACGAAAGGATAAACTCCAGAGCTTCGTCATCCTGTTTTGTGTACAACTACGCTGATGCCAAAGACATCTCCAAAAAAATAGTGGACCTCGAAAAGAATCCAGTTACTAAAATCCGTTTTAGCAAAGGTACTTATTTATGTAAAATGAACAAACTTACAATATTCAGCTCTAAAATTGCAGAAATTTATAATTATTTCTTATTATTTACCTCATAAGTAGAGAGAAAATATAATCGTTATGGAATAAAAAAAATCTAAATAGTTTTTTTTGGGGGGATGGTCCACGTCCCCAACTGGAATAACCAATCAGTGTCCACGCACACATTCTTTCACTAATTAAGTCATTTCGCAGCATATTCAAATATCTTATCTTTAGAATGCTCTTTATTAATTAATAGAAAGACATTTTAAGTTTATTATTTTTAATTTCTCTAGGTTCTACTTCACAAAATCTAAAAGAATTAGAAGAGCCCCAAAATGTCTATTCCAAATTTAAAAAAAATAAGTAGTAATATTTTCTTCCATTGAAATAATTATTTAAAAAACTATTTTTACTCAAGTATTAACTGAAATAAACTCAAGAATCCATAAATATTAAAACTACTTCATGTAAATATGTAAATATAACTGAAAACTTTCTTCACTGAAACGTTTTAAGACTAGCTGTACTTCTCTCTCCCGACATTTGGGCATGTCTAAGGCTCCTATATGCTTAGGTATGGCACCCCTCGTATTTGCTTTTGCGAAGGCTATACATCGGCTGTCACGGTGACTGGAAGCACCTAGTGTATTTCGTCGTGTCGACTAAGACGTCTCAATGATTATACGACAGAGATGTGACTGAACTTTGTTAGATTTTGGAAGGGTTAAAATGAAACTCCTGAAATTTACAGTATGCATACATTAATGAAACATTTATTTGTACTTCAGTATTTTAATGACGTAGGCTTTTCAAGGCGGCAACATGCGAGTGATTGACTTCCGCGTTCTGGCAGGTTATGTATTAGATCACGAATGAAAACTATGCCCCTGCCCCCCCGAGCCTCAGCAGGCAGTGAACAGTGAGTTTTATGCAAAAATTAGTAAGTTCCCATTTCTCTAAGGAAATGAATAAGCGAATGCGTGAAACTCGCTGTCATGTGAAATACATGGGAATAGGAATAAGAATGGGAGAGCTGAAAATGGAGAATAAATCCAACTTAAAGTTGTACATACATTTTAAAACTTAAGATTAAACAAACATTAAACAAAACTAAATAATAAATAAACAATATTAAATAAAGTTTAAAGAAGGTGGATCAATTAAAATATAACTCAAAATTTGCGCAACAATGAGCAGTAAAGTTAACGAAACATTTCATCTCATGAAATTAATCAAAAGCTTCATTGCACACTATGTTTCGGGTAAAAAATAATGTTGCTGTAACGTATTTATAATGTACATGTACAGTACTTTAAACTAAATGCAAACTTCGGAGCAGAAAAGGCTCGCCTTCGCTTTAAAATGTAATAATAAATTGCCACACGATCAGTGCCAAACAGCGAACACTCACTTTTTCCTGCAGTTAGAGAAAATTCGTCTACGTTTTTCACGTTGCGGAAGGAAAAGAGAATCCCTTTTGACCTTGATTAAACGCCTGCAACCACAGCATATACATTCTTCTTTCCTAATATAAGATCTTGAAAAATCATTTACGTGGAGCTAGACTCTTCCAACCTCAGACTTTCTCTTATGCCTTCATTTCATAGGACTTTTGTTCCAGCATTTTACACACAGTAACCAATTGTTACTTCTGCTTTTATGAGCCTCAACATCGTTTCCGTTTCTCGAATTCCAGCAGTCATAGAAATGTTATATAATCATGCGCGGTTTATGGCTAATTTTTAATGTATTAAATTTTACCAGAACTGATCACGTCGCGCTTTGCGATAAATCAGTTATAATTCAGTATTGGTATTCGTTACTTAATGCCACAAGGAAGGAACGATTGGATTGAGTCAAAACGCAGTGATTTCGTTCCAGTACAATACCCGGTTGCATGTTGCTGTTTTGGCATTTGTAGCATTGTCTGAAAGAGATCTTTCAGCACTAGGATAGAGTGCATGATTCACTTATAGTTATGTGAATTCTGTATTTTCGTGACACCGAAGGACAGTCACACGAAAAGATCTTGTCTTCAAACGAGAATGGCAAAAAGTGCCTCGCTTGCATTGCTAAAGAAGATGTTACGAAAGATACATTTCCTACTTTTTGAACTTGAAAGTCTAATTCAATTTTTAGGGTTCAAATTAGGAAAAAATATTATTTAGGACCCAAAAAGATCACCTAATTCTGAATAAGAGTATCAATCTTAAAAATTATCAATCACTATACGTAATTATAAGTGTTTCCAAATAGGATCACTGGGAAGTAAGCTATTAACTAGACCTAACTAACACATAATTCTGCTATGCAAATAAGTCTAACGAAGTATAAAAAAGCTAAATTTTGTTAACGAACAGATTTGGAAGGAGTGTAATGATTAGATATCAGCAACATTTTCAATTATATCGGAAATTATATGTAGCTAATATAGTTTACAAATGAATATTTTTTTCAATAAAACACTCATCACAAGCATTTGATGTCAAAAAATTCTGAAGAGATATGAAAAGTGAGAAAGAAACGAGTCAGAAAACTGTAGGTGTTATGTATCTTGATTTTTCCCTATTGAACGCTGAGTTGAAATTTCAAAAACTGAATGGCTTTAAGAGAATTTTCATTTCCTCCCTTTTCTCGGGACTATTTGAGGAAAAACATTTTTATGCCAAACTGAGAATTTGTAAGGTGGCTGATAATTTGACACAAGCCCACTATTTAGGGATAGGAATTAAACTACACTTGGAACAACAGTCTTTCATCAGAATCGAGTAAGTAATCGATTATTTGGCGCTGAAATCAACGGATTTGATAACGAATGGTCATCCGAGGTACGCGTAAAAAGATTTGAGGCTTTTCATGACAAGCAAGGGATTCGAGGCTCCATGCGGCTAAGCTTCCATTTTAAAACTGCGGAGAACAAACTTTTATTTGAACTTTCCGTTGTTACAGTTGTTTTTAGATACTGTCTACTATCCCCTAAAATAAATGTAACAATGGATAAAACTGAACAATAAAGTTAAGAAATACAAATACAAGACCTTATATAATAATTTTGTTTTGTGCCTATTTTAAAATGAACGCACTGTATTAAGTAACTATAGCTTCATCGTTTTATAACTTATTTACGGAGTTTTAGCTCCTCAGCGTTAAGGTCAAATCCGGCTATAAATTACACATATATGTTTAAGGGTACTTCATAAGCCCTTAAAATTCGGGAGTATTTGTTACTTACACAACAGTTATCCTTAGTAAGCTTTATATGCCATTGATGCTATGTCGCCTAATCTGCTACTACACGACTGCTGAAATGTCACTTACAGAGAGAGTAAGAACGCAGTTAAAGGTATGCCTACTTAAGTTTGAAAAACCCAGTAAAATTTCTCGTTATTACTTAAAAGAGATCGCTCAAAACTTCACCATCCATGAGGCCAAAAGAAATCCTTTGTTGCTGTTTCTAAATTCAACTGACAAATTTTGACGAGATTATACTAAACAATGTTTAAGAACTATTTTTTTTTTGCCTGTTTAAGAAACAATTTTACTTTAGAGACCATGTATCATAACAGAATTAAGTTTTAAACAAAAGAGTTGATAACATTTCAATTGCAAGTTACAGAAATCATTTATTATAATAATAGGATTAGTTATTATAGAAATCATTTATTAGGATAACAGGATTAAAATTTTAATCAAAAGAGCCGAAAACATTTTAATTAAAATAATTGCTTCTCTGAACTATTAACATGGCAGTAAGATACGGACAAACTCATATCTTTATGCAAAAAAAAATTATTTGGTTTTTTGGATAATGCCGATTAGTTCATTTAATTATATTTTAAATTATCAATTTTAAATATAGGGCTGGTCAATACTTTAATTCATGCAATTCTTTTATTACGCATGAAAATAGCATTTCATTTTGGAAGAGACTGTCATTATAAATTGAATTAATTCTTATAAAAGCAATGTAACTAATCACACATTATATTCTTTCTTGAGTTTAATTACTTCAGCAATCAGAAGCGATATTAAAAGATTAATATAGCACACATAGAGTATTTCCTGAAGCATAGTTTAAGTTTCGCGTCTGTTTAATGTGCAATTATCATGGGTGCAAACTTTATTAAAAGTTTTATTTCTTAGAAATTAATGACACTTAAATGGCAATGGATACCTTGTAAGATCTCTCTGGCCCAACTTGTCAGTCACTGGGATAGTGAGTCACAAAAACGTGCGAAGGGGTTGAAACCCTTTTATTGTACTTTTAAAATTACAACTGCGTCTCCTCGACGCTCACAAACTGCGCCAACTCGGCGGTTGAACTAAAAGCAAGTAAAACTGAAAATAAGAAACTAGATGAACAAATGTCAAACACTAGCGACGAGGCTCTGAGATCTTAACTAACCGCGTTTTTAATTATCGCTGATATTCAGCAAGATTACTGATTTAACAGTTGAAGGTCTAGCACTTCTGCAAAGTTAGGCACAAAGGCCGACACGCGCTGATCTAAATTCTACCGAGCAATCTCTCCAGCGTAGCTTCAAAGCAAGACCTTTTTCACGCTCGTTTCGTCTACTATTTAACTCAACTAGCTTCCGCTAAATTTGAATAAACTGCGCGTGCTACTGTAATTTACATACTCTGGCACGGGCATTTCTAGGGGAAAAATGAAGGCTAAAAAGGAAAGGACTATGAACTTAAAATAAATGTTAGTTAAAATAAATATAAACCCTACATTTGCCCTTGCCAGAATTTTGAACACTTGGAATCAGGTCCTAGAAACGACCTGTTGAAAAGTTTCAACATTCTAACCTAAAACTCAAGAGCCCCGTTTACATAAAACAACTTTTGGCTATGAAATTTTACAATGTTTGGCGTCGCTAATACAATTTCTTCGTGCTGAATCCTCTCTGCTGTCGCTTATCATTCAGTCTTTTCTTCCTTCCAGGATCTGGAAGGAACAAGTATGAGTATACTGAAAATACACTATGATTTACACTTTAATACTCGGTAGCATTTTACTTTTCGATGATTTTCTTTTTCTTATTTAACTATTTCACATTCATTCTTCACGCAAACTTTAAGTTGCTTTGCCCCGGTTCTTCACTTTATTTGTGGTGTCCAACGGAAGTATTTCATGTTTTTTGTATATCA